>OMNV01000369.1:0-23731 GCA_900303265.1 Brotula barbata | reverse complement strand
ATCTTTCGCAGCCTAGCGAACCTTAGGTGAGAGCAATCATCTCATCATTGCTCGTCAACACCATTCTCTTTTTCTGCCATCCCCTTATCACTCTTATTATCACCCTCTATTCACTAACACACTGCTGAGTGTTTGTAACGGTGAAATGGATGAAACCACAGGTTTTGATTTCTAAACCCCCAGCAGCATTTAAGCAGATCAATAACAAACACCATTATACACCTTCAAGACAAACATTGCATACACGCATGATCATACAAACCGAGGTAAAAAAAATATGCTCACACTCATGCATAAAGGTTTATAAAAAGTGGACAAACGAGCGAAAACATGCCCAGAATACAAAATAATTCAGAGACAAAGATGACAAAAAAGGGGGCAGAGAAAGGATGACATAACTGCAGGGATGAAAAAAAGGAGAAAGAAACGGTATGGTAATTATTACCATGTTTATTGTCCCTGACACAGAGGTGGACGTGGACAGGTAGCTGCTAATCAACAACCGGGCGCATCCAAAGAATCAATGTGATCTTAGCTCATGTAAACCACCATGAGTTTGACCATACTTGCGCTTTCAAGGCGCTTGAAAGTTTTAATTTTGAACACCTTGTGAAAACACTAACAGCACTACTAAAGAGCAGGCTGTCTTTGTCTTGGGCCATACAAATATTAAATTTATTTGATGCATTTAAAAAAAACATTTGACAAGACAAAAGTAATGCTCTATTTTCAGACAATATAAATGCAACAAAATTCTAATTTATGGAAAAACCCCAACTACAATTAATATGTTATTACAAGATGTGAAGGCAAATAGGCCCGCAGAGCTGCATTAAAGACAGTGTGTGTATGGTCCGTCAACCTGAGAAGTTAATCTAGCATGCTGTTGGGGTTGTGTTGACAATGCAGCATAGCAGAGCCATGATGTGTATGTGTGTGCATTTCTGTGGACCTGTCACCACGGTGATGATGAACGATGGTTGTTACCATGACGTCCATCTGTTGCTGCCGCCAGAGACGGATGCTCCATCTACTGGGAAGTGACATTACATGGATGTATACGCTTTCACACATCCACTCGCACACACAGAGAAGCTGTGCAGACAGAGGCGCACCCTACAGCCACAAACACACACACACTTACCCGCACAAATACCAACACACCAAAACATACACGCTACAAGAGAAGCCTGATATATTGTCATTTTAAATTAAAATGGATTGTTTTGTAAAGGTGATATACTGTCATACTCTCCATCTCTCACTATTAATGTAGCCCCCTCTGAGTCACAGTATTAAACACCTCAAAGAATCAAGCCTGGGCAGATATATTTAATGAAAAGTAATTCACAGCAGATAATCTTTGCACAGCTTGCCTTCATTGTTATTATTTTAAGCAACAACTTTCCAGGATAATATGGGGCTCTTATACAAGCTCTTTGTTCTTTATGTGTATATCTTACATGTCATACTATTCTATTGTACAGTAATTATATTCCTCCAATATACTACAATATATCCACAATCATACACATGGTTTCAGGTCAATGCCAAAGAACTCCATTATCTATTGTATGTCTATTATTAATGGTCTGAAGATCACAGTTTTTTCTTGCCGAGTGAAAGTTCCACCGTAGTGTGCAAGCTTCCACAATAGCAAACAAAATCAGTTTTAATAAATTGTTTTGCGAATAATCAGCATGGAAATTCGCACTGGATGTGAAACGATCTTTATTTTTCTAATTCTTTTTATTTTATTTCTTAACAGGGGTAAAGTACCAAGTTAAGCTCCTTGTGTATTACATACATGGTGAATAAAAACTTTCTCATTTTATGTTAAACACAAAAGCTAGGGGAAACCACAGCATATAGTGAAAAAAAATTGGATTGCTTATAATAAAATGTGAAGAATACTTTTGGTCAAGATTGCTATAACAATAGCTTTAAAAAAATTGTTCATGCTCTGGAAAACACATTCCTATGTGTGATTCCCAATGTGTGAGTGCATGTGCATGTGTGCAATAGGTTCGCTGTGCATAAGTGTGTGTCTTCTGGGGCAAGGTAACGGTGATCTTGCCTTAGCCTATAACAGTCTATGTGCCCGTTTGTCTTCCCCTAATGACAGACAGATGTTACTGCTATAGACCCCCTATCTACGGCTCTGAGGCATGCACGTGTGTGTGTGTGTGTGTGTGTGTGTGTGTGCATGTGTGTGTGCTGAATTACTCCACAACAACCTCAGGAATAAGCTATGTGTACTCGCGTTGGCATGAGTGTGATGTAAACACTTCCTGAAGCAGTAACAGGATAGTGGTCACAGAGGTGATTTTCTGTGTCTCTATGAGAGACATCACTGTGTCCTCTGTGTCCTCTGAAACAAAATATGCAAGTTTTATGTCGACTTGTGCTATGAATACCCTGTTCACTGAGGAACACAAGGCGAGTACATAATTAATATACAGTAGTACACAGTAGAGGCATAGCAGGGCAATCTGTACACAACTGCCGCTGGCCTGAGCATTGTTTTAAAAGTTCATGCATTCATTTTTTTAAATTTTAATATTGAGCTACCAAAGCTAATTCACAAGTAAAAACAAACTGTAGCATTTAGTCACTGCAGATTTCAGCGTGTCAAGGTTTTCCTGTGATGTGCTGTATTATCTACCGCAGTAACAAACAAGCATTTCCAACTTCCAATCGTGTGGGGATTGTTTCCAATCATGACCAACATATCGGTGTTGCCTGACCTGGAGGTAGAAAAGCTCACGGATGATTTCCTCTCAGTTTGTGACACTACTGTGTGGAATAATTTATGGTTTTTTTTACCTTGTGAATCCCTGGCTTAGTATGAAAAGTAAACTGATCACATAAGTAGTGAAAAACCAGATTTAAATATAACACAGAAAATATGATCATTAAAATGCAACATGTTATCCCTTCTATTATAGGTGGATTCTGCCCTCATTAATCAAACTGCAAACCTAAGTGAACCCAGACGGCAACTTAACCATTAACTCAACCTTAATACCTGTTAGACTACCTTTAGTGTGTGTTATTATCTCCCCTGGCAGGTGTGTGTGTCTGCATTTGACAGCGAGGGGGTAAAAAAAAGTGTCTGTGTGTCTCTGCATGCATTTGTGTGTGCTTGTCCAGGCGTAGATAAATGATTGCGAAGCCAGGAGATGGAGCTACTAGTGGCTGACCAGCTGTTTCACTCTGACAGCTGCCGCACTGGTGCCTCGTGGGTAATGGAGTTCTTAACCAATTACAACCTGGGGAAATTAAAAACACTGTCCCACTAGAACAGCTAATCTCCTTCTCTATCATTCCTTCTCTGCAGCTGCTCATTCTAAAGTCTTTCTTACATGCCGACCGACAGCCTAGCACACACACATACACACACTCCACTCAGCAAGTCCATTTATCAAGGCTAAGTTCTAGTCACCTGGGGATGATTATGGAGATCCAAGCTAATAGCATTCACATCCTTTTATTCTCAACATGCTACCTTCTCTCCCCCTATCCCTCCGTCCCTGTGGTCTCCTCTTTCTTCCATCTGCCTCCATGCTCGCTCTTCTTTCTTCCATACATTGTATATTCCCTCATATATCACAGGTAACATTGTTAATAAGTTAGACCTATAGACACTACAAAACACCTGGACCACATAGCAGCTGGGCCGGCTCCAGCTCTGTGTTTCTCTGTTTCACTCACTGAAACGGGCCTGCCTATGTTCTTTATTCTCAATCTGTTTTTTTTTTGTTTTTTTTTACATGACTGGAAATAAAACTTTTTAAAATATACAATGTCTTCTTGTAACATTATCTACATACAGTATAAATGTCACACTTAGCTGGTCTGTTACTAGCATCAATACAGAAGGATGACACACCAACACGCTGACACTCACACTGGTTTCTATACTTAGGGTATTTAAACTGTAATTGGCCTTTTGGCCTTGGTACTGTAAAGGAGTGTGACGGAAAATCAATATTCAATTCCCTATTATTATTATTTTTACACCATTTTAACAATTAAACAAATTAATTAAAAATGCATTTGTGTGCTTTTGAACTGAAAAAAACCACAGCATGTTGTAGTCCTGGTGTTTTGATCAACAATGTAAACAATAACAGACAAGCTGTTTTTGTTTGTGGGTTTCCAGGTGTTTTCCGGCACCGGAAACTGGAGTATAAACTTCTGGTATTCCAGGACTTACTCAATGAGGAAATGACGAATGGTAAATATGTCAGACTTAGAAGTATATAAAATTCTTTTGGCTCTCATTTTTACAGAGTCAAGAGAGAGAAGTTGTAGTGTACGGAATATGTATATACAGTATACTGTTCGTGATGTTCCAGTTACAGCACGCATACGTTCTTTGTTCATTGTCTTTCAGTGTTCAGTGTCAGGCTTTACACCATCCTGACCAAACAAGTGCCAGATTTATTGGGAGATGGGGGCCCACATTTTGGCCAGTCAGATTTCTATGGGAGCCAGAGGCACTGTAGGCCCCTACCCGGACATGTCCCCGTTCGCCCTTGCCATATCAGTTTCTCACCCCCATTCATCTCCTATTCTAACTCTTTAGTAGCTATTTTTTCCTGTTATCCCTATCTCCCTCCTTTCTCTCCCTCATGCCTCCTTCTGTCTCTGCTTCTTCCTCCATCCATTCCTCCATCCATCCCTCCTGTGGCTATTCAACACAGTTGTGTTCCAGACAAACCATCTGGTGCACTTTATTAATGACTGACTCTACATGGCCTAGACGTCGCCTAGCTGCCACCACTCATGGTGTATGTGTACGTCTGTCTGTAGGTATGTTTGTGTGTGTGCATGTGTGTATGAACAGGTGCGTGCTGACTGATGATGTGATCTTGTGTGCAGCTTTAAACCACCAAAGCAGGTGTACTGATTACGGGGACTAGACCATACTGTAATATTGTGCTCATATTCTTTCACTCCATCTTTTACTATTGTCTCTGAAACATACTTATTTGTACATCCCAATTTAGGTATTAAAGGTCCCATATTATGCATAGCTGTGTTTTCTTTGCCCTGATGCATATAAGTCCGTCATCATTGTCTGTAACAACACAGACTGTGAACTGATAACGCCTCCTGGATTATGCAGGAGTGTCCTGTTTAATTTGGCTGTTAACATGGTAGCGAAATTTCACACAACGAAAGTCTGAGACAGCCCTACAAACTTACAGTATAATGAAAGAATAAGTCCTGGGCAAACCCTGGTCCTTTCCGTGTTGAGTTTGCACATTCTCCATGTGTTTGTGTGGGTTTCCTCCAAGAATTCCATTTTCCTTCCATCTCCAAAGACCGGCAGCTTAGGTGCAATGGAGTATCTAAAATTGACCATAGGTGTGAATGGGATTGTGATCAAGTTGTCGGCCTCTATGTGTCAGATCTGCGATAGACTGATGACCTGTCTGCTGTGGTTATGTGGCTTATTAGTGACGGTTCTATACCCATTCTGCATGTTTCTACAGACTCATAATTGGTGAGTGTTGAAATTTTGTGAAAATGTTGGGAGGATTAAACATATAAAGAGTGCTTTTAATGGATGCTAAGCACTGCAGGCTGTTGTTTGTGTGAACTGAATGTGCAACATTGAATTGAATCGGAACTGTGGGTCATGCATACTGTCCTGCCCACCCAAACAGCTCACTGAGAACAATGAGAAAAGACAGAGGGCTGCAAAATGAAACATTTGGGTTTGTGACAAATGTCTGTGAACAAACTTCACAAGATCTATTAAACACACCATGGAAATATACTAAGTTACAAATATTGAGCATTAGACTACACCTTGAAGAACAATGATGAATACACTGCTTTTGGATAACAAATAATATCATATGCATTTGGTCCTAGCAATGGATTTTAAAATCCACTAGCAGTTGTATAAAACACCCCACACAGTTATTCAATCTAATGAGTAAAGGTTATGAAAAAAAAAAAGAAAATCACATAAAAACAGACAACAAAAGGTTGCCCACAAAACAGCAATGTGGTACAGTTTGACAATCAAAAGACAATAAAAGTAAGATGAGAGAGATGGAGGAGCAAGTCGGGGGCGGGGGGGTTAGAAGAAAAGCAGAGGCATGTCTGTCTGGGGATTGATTCCTTTAAGACATATTCAGCTTCTCCTGAGAGGATGAAGGGTGGAAGGGGGGAGGAGGGAAAAAGAGAATGACTTATGAAGAAGCTCCACTTGAAAGAGATGTGTCAACACTTTGATGGTAAAGAGAGAGAAAGTGTGAATCCAAGAGGAGGTGTGTATGGAATGCACAGTATGGGAGGTCAAAGTGATGAAAAAAGGTCAAAGTCAGAAAGTTTCAGGTGCAAGCACGCGTAGCACATTTGCCCATGTTTAGTTGCACAGGGAGATAAAAATGATTGCCATAACTGCCATTCATTGTATTCTATTGGATTTAAGATAAACATCCAGTTGGGCGCAGAAACAGTGTTTTCAAGGCAAAAAAGTTGATACCTGCTTCACTATAAACTGAATATGTTTCCCACTGACCTACTTGACACATGCCACAGCAGACACAAAGGAACATGAACATCCCATTAGTGTTGTTTTTGGCAATGTGACAAATGTAAGTGCTACGGTACATTCAACCTTGGTTCTTGTCTTTCCCCTCTCCCACTCATTCATTACTTTGCAGGTATCACACTTTAATGCGATCCTGAATTAAAGAGAAGCATTTGTCCATAAATGTTTTTTTAATTGCTTCTCAGTGCTTATCTTGGCATATTCTGAGCTTAAATGTTGCCAGAGCACAGCAGCTGATCCCCATTAGCCACACATTCAAATAGTCTACAAGGCGGCTGTGCACAATTACAGCATCTGCGTTAGTAAATATCCTGCATAAATGAAGAATTGTGAATTATGGTGCAAAATTTAACATCACTGCCTTTGATTTATGTTGGCTTTAGTAAATATGCTACTGTATCTACCATATGAGATCCTAAAGCAGGGACCAGGCCCCTCATTTATCAACATTGTGTAGAAAATGTAAATAAAAAAAGAATTATATATATATATATATTTGTACGCACAAGAAAGTTGGTATTTATCAAATATGCATGAGAAAGTCTCATGCGCACTTGTAAGTAAACTGCCTCCATACATCCTACTCATTCTAAATCACCGTGCATGTCCACAGCGAGTCTTATTTACATAAAGAGACGCCCCTAAATAACCATTAATTGCTAACAAACCGTCCCCGTAATAGCTGCAGGAAATGTCACTAATGTCAGACGTTCAACACTGATGAGTCTAAGAGATCAAAGAAGAATATCTTCACAGACAGCGAAACCAAAGCTTTGGTCACCGATGTGGAAGCATTGCAACGTGCGGTTTCTATAATTCATGGTTCAATCAAATAAGCTTTGTATCACATACAATTCAACTGAGCCGTCCTGTAACTGTAAACTCTTCTTGCTTGGTGATCATTATTTTTCAACTCACTGCTACTGTTGACAACATTTCCCCAATGGCGAAGAAATAAAAAAAAAAAAACATCTGCTCAAAGCAGAGACCTATGCATGAACTCCAGACACCAGTGGCTTCCACATTATTTACAGCCAGCAGTGATCTAGGTCCAAGCAGAACGTAGCCAAAATGTATAATTTAGTACCCTAGATTGAAGGTTTTTTAATGACTACTAGACTATGACTACTAGATACTGGCTTTTAGAAAACACTCTTTCAAATAAAACTCAGTATTTTAGGGGCTCAGTGGTAATTTCACTTATGACTATCTCATTGCAATTTGGAAATGTACTATTTCAAAAATATAATTTAGGGACTGGATGCTTGGCTGACAGGTGTCTCAGCCTATCAAAGTCTGCTGTGGTCTTGGTCAGCACTCCCCATCCACCCGTTTAATCATGTTTGACATTGACATTTTGGGCTGAAATGATGAATCCAAAACCAGATGAAAAATTCTTCACACGGAACTGCAGACATTCACATATTTACTGTTTGTGTGTGGGTGTGTGTGAAAGGAACGTGCAGCAAAAAAGTATTACTCACACATACATGAAATCACACACTTTGCATGACTTTTGGGTTCGGGGATATTAAAATTTATGTATAAGTAATGACAGAACTGGAGCAGCATTTTACAATTTAAGATGACATATTGCTGGCCTCTGTTTCCTTCTTTGACATGCGCACAGTGGATGTGTACACACTGAGTATGTACACAAATCACATCAAATGTACACCTCTGCTTGAATTATGGTGTATGTGGGCTCTCACTGCAGCTAAACTAAAAGAACTCTACATTGAAGGAGGTCTTACCACATGTGCAGGTACTTGCTCCATCTTGGCAGCAGGTGTGCCAGGTCTGGGGTAGAACTGGTTGATGAAGAGACTAGGGAAGTGGTACTGTTTCACCAGGTTTACGGTCTCCTGGAAGTCCTCATCTGTCTCACCAGGAAAACCACAGATTATATCTGTAGCAATGGTTACACCTGGGACTCTATGAGAGACGCAGACATATGTACTGTTAGGAATGAACATCACATCATAAAATATTTTCCAATAATTCTTTGAATTTGCTAACGACTAGTATCCAGATGTCCTTAAGCAGTGGAGCTGTAGCTTGTATAAACAAGATTATAATGGTGTTTCTGCTCCCAGCTCACATAAGATAATTCAAATACTCTTAATACTCTAGGCAGAGTCAGCTTGATAAAGTCGGAGTTATAAAACATAAAATTTGAAAAAGTATATTAAATAATAAACTTTTGTGAAAATCAATGGTTTTGCATCAACGCATGTGTTAACATAGTAGGCTGGAGTGTGTCAATGGTGACAATCACATGAATATGCCAGAATTGGAATAAAAACATATCTTTCAGACCCTTCTACACGTAAGAGGATAAACTAAATAAATATGGTTGTAGAAAACATTCAGAAGGAGAATTAGCGATTTGCTTGAACAATGAAAGAGTTCATCAAACTCTCCCTCTATGAACTTTGTGACTCACCATCTTTCAACAGTGGAGCTGTATCTTTGAAGTCAAAGTGAAGCTCTGTTGCATTGAAAAAGGTGGAAGCTTTTCCCAATGGACCAATTCAACAAATCACAATCTGATTAGCAACCTCTGCTCCAATCATTAGCTATTGATTATTAACCAGCAGGCTCATTGGATTAATTTCAGCCAATGGTGAATGGGAATAGATGCATTGATTGTCTATGTATTTTGTTAATATTGACACATGATGGATAGCTTGCAAAAAAGCCAGGCAAGCTGACATTCCCATGGACAGGGGCTATTTTAACCATTAAGCAACCATGTCACCATTAATTGTATATCATTGGGCTTAAATCCAAATGAATTTAAGAATTTGAAACAAGTAAAACAAAAAAAAACCCTGAACATAAAATAAACAACAGGAGTACAATTCAACAGGAAAGAGTGAAAAAATAGCTTTCAAGGGGCTTGCCAGAATGGTAAATTTTTCCACAAGACTGGAAAAGGTATCTAGTATGGAAATAATTGAAAGTCATTCTCAGTGCAAACCAGCCAAGTTTTGTCGGTTACATGGTTTCTATCAATGCTATAGATTCAAGGAAACAGAGACCCTGGAGCCCATTAATGTAGTGTGTAATGTGTTACATGGCAAAAAGCCTACTGAAGGGAGCCAGAATTGTATTATTACCAGACAACTACAGAGACTGGCTTTGTAATTGTCTTTGGACTGAGTGGAAGAAGGGAAAGACTGTCATCTATCTAAATTCAAGCGAACCAACTACATCGACGTGCAAACGGAAATTCCCCATTCTAATGTGACTTGTATTGATATGAAATCATTTGCAATGCTAAGAATCAATTGTGTCAATATTAAGACATTGTGCTGTGTATGTAGAACCACAAACATTGTTTGTGAGTCACACTCACAGTCTTGGGACATTAATTCTTCTACGCATGTGCCGATATCAGAGAGAGGACGAGACGATAACAGCTGATACAGGGATGTACGGCGTGACAGTTTTGATCACATACACTAGTAAAATTATTCTGAGAAATATCTATCCGCCTTACACATTTATCATATCTGTAAAAATAAAAAGAAACAACACCGATATGATCGGAATTTAAGACGCCCCATTTTTCAAGACTCATTTTTGGAAAAAGACTCACAGCTTGGATTAAATTACACCTTTTCTTTGCAAACATTTTTTTGCACTTATAGTAACGTTCCGAGTGTAGACCTCGTCAACTCACATCACCTGGTTCACTGTTGAGCTCAGTGGTGCGGATCGAATCGCTGTTATTACGTATCTGTACACCCCTATCATCTATTAATCACTGACAACTGAGCTCGCTGTAATCGTTTGAAGAAAAAGAAGATTCTGTTGACCTACACAAATAGCAGCAGAGGAGAATGTCCAGTAAACAGAGGGATAGTTTAACAAAGATGCAGGCCAAAGAATGTGTGTAGAAGACATTTTCACTCCAATCGACAACATGGTGCATCTTTAATTACATTAACTTCCTGCATCTGCTTCCCCCCGATAACCTCTGACCTATTGATGAGGCTCATGGTCATTAATATTAACCGATGGCCTGCAGGTACAGGCATCCTTGACCTCCCAGATCTGTCTGAAAACTACCTTGTGGAACAGAACCAAATAAAAAATGACAAAATTGCTCAAGGAATGAATACATGAATAAGTTTCATATATGTGGTGAAAATTAACTTCAAACTGTAATTCTAAAACAGGAAATACATGGTGAGATTATTTACTCTGTTAGGTGAAATCGGGAATATTACTGGCCCATAGGCTTATACAAAGATTAATCAAGTAAAATATCCTGAAAAGGGTGAGGGGTGAGGTCGACAACTGGAGGTGTGTATCTACAATGGAATTATCGGTTAAAAAATATAAAAAGAAATCTGTTGGTTCTAGTCAAATAAAAATATTCTTCTTCTGAGAGGATGAAACACATAGTACAAGTGTGTGAATAAACACATGTTTATGTTATTATTTATGTTCTTTTCACAGGGGTAAAAATCTGTAATATACTCCCCAGGCGACTTTATTAATAACAGTGGGAAGGAAAGTAAATAAAATTAGCAAAGCGGATAAACAACACTCTTTTCTGGCCTAAATAGATAATTGTCTGTTACATCTCCTTAGGGGTTGTACATGTAATTTGCTACAGCTTTTTGGTGCTGGCAGGGAGTTATATACAGTATGCATTCATGGTTCCTTTCCATTTGTACAGCAGCAGAAACGCACACATTTTCTGTAGAAAAAGAATGGACTGTAGCTCAAGTACAAAGGTGCAACACATGGAGATAGTGACAGAAAGAGAAAGGAAAAAGACTATTGTGAATTGGCTTTTGTGAATTCTCCTAGGGTGTCGGCTGAGAGGGGGGGAAAAAAAAGGACATGCACATGCACGCAGCACACACACCATCATTTTGACACCTCTGTCTCCCAGATCTAAGGGTGATGGAGGTGTGATGTGTGATACTAATGAACAAGAACCATACCAATTCTCTCCTTGTTAAAATAGAGCAGGAGATTTATCTGGTTATTATTCACCTTGAAATACAGAATCGGGGGGGGGTACAGGTGCAGAGAAAGGAAGGGAGAAAGTATTGTCATGTCAACTTGCTTTCAATTAAGCCAAATCTGTAAAAAATGTTTCTTCTTTTACAGAATGGGCTGATGTCTTAACTCGAGAGAAATGAACATACATCACCTTTGACTGAGATTTACATTTTGATCATTGCTCGGATGGATGTATTAATGACCACGCAACCATTTAGGTTTGTTTTTTTTAATTCGCCGTTATCAGTCT
This sequence comes from Brotula barbata, assembly GCA_900303265.1. NCBI lineage: Eukaryota > Metazoa > Chordata > Actinopteri > Ophidiiformes > Ophidiidae > Brotula > Brotula barbata. The sequence goes on along the minus strand of OMNV01000369.1, from coordinate 11,879 downwards.
TAGATGTTTCGACTGTTTATAAAGAGCCTTTCCAATTTAAGTTGTGAAAGATGAATTTAAAAAAAAAACTGTTTTCAAATGACCACTGTATCAAGCAAAGGCAGTAGCCAACCCAAATGACTGAGAGAGGCAAAAGGCATTGCTTTACCAGGTGGAGAGGAGATAAAGACAGAATAAAATTGCACTCATTTAATAAGACGTTATCGTGAAAGTCAGGCCAGGAGAGGGAGTTTTCATTGATTTGTATTGATTAGAGAATGATATGGTTATATGTATTAGGGGGCGAACAACAACACCATATGGTGGTAGAGCTGTGGTGTACAGGCTGATGCATGGATGAAAAAAACTATTCTCAAATTTGAATTAACGAAAAAAAAAACGAAAAAAAAACAATGATCTGTCTTGTCACCATAAGAGCAATGTAAAACTTACCCCTCTGTTTAACATTGTCCGAGACAACAGATGGGCAGCTTTAACTGAAAGCCAACTAATACCCTGTGTGACTACAGCAACTACAAATACACCTAAATCATTCAAGACAGCAACCCTGGCACTTGCATAGAATTCTGAAAAGGTGCCTGGCTTAGGAATATTTTGACTAAAATATAAAGTCTCACTTGTTGCTATTTCTGGAACAGGGAGGCAGCGACATCAGAGCACGCAGGGACTCAGGGGAATTTCGAATCCTGAACAGCACTAGAATTTGTATTATCCTGGATGTCTCCTTGTGTCAAAACCACCCGAATACATGAGGAGGATGTACACTCGGTACGCCCAGTGCTAACCACTGAGCTTCTACCCCATCTGGAACATACTGAGTATACTGTTGGATGCCTTGGATTACATTGCAAAAATAATCTGGTTAGTTGACAAACATGCCCAGTCAATTTAACCACTGGCTGAACACAATCACTTTTGGAACAGTTCCTAAATAGTGGTTGATCCATTAGCTAGCCTGTTCTCGCTTCATAGCTTTTGTCTCTAAGAAACAATAAAATAAAAAGCTGTAAAATAGCTGTAAAATGTGTTTTCTCCATGTCAAAGGTCCTTGACGAGACCCCCAAATTGCTCCTGAGAAGCAAGTGGGCCTGGTTGCATGGTTACCTCGGCTGTTGGTGTGTGAATGTGTATGAATGGGTGAAGGAGAGGCAAACATTGTAAAGCGCTTTGAGTGGTCTCTGGACTAAAAAAGCGCTATAGGAATGCAGTCCATTTACCATTTTAATTTCACCTCCTGATCCATGAAGGCAGACCATGTCATGAAAGCAGCAGCATCCATTTGCTATAATGCCCTATCAATCAGTTAGCATTTACACAGGGAGAATCTGCTCATAAGAGACTAAAGTCTTTTAATTAAAAGTCAAGATAAGCACGCAGTCAGTTCCCCGTTTGCCTCAGCAAGCTGAATTAAGCTTCATAAAGCACACCATTGTCTTCTGTAAAATTATCAACTGTTTATTTGCTGAGGCCCCCAACGGAACCGTGAAATATGTGTGTGTGTATGTGTGTGTCTGTATGAGTTTCTGTACTTTCACAAACACTCTATATATTCATCATAAATTTGAAACGTGAAAATGGGCATGCTTGCACAACAGATGCACGTAACCGGCACCCATGATAAGATGAAGCAAGAGCAGTAGGCTGCAGGAACGCTGAAGAACGACTTGGAGAATAAAAAAATTTAAAAAAGATGTGTGGCACAGAGGTGTAGACAGAAAGGCAATGGGTGGAAAGATGGAAGAATGAGCATGGAAGAAAGACAATCTGGCAAGGTAAATATTTACCCATTCATCTGTCAGAGAGCGACCACGCTACCCATCTGTGCTGGAGTGTGTAGTATGTTGCATGTCTGCTCTCTGAAATGATAATGTGTGGCACACTGGGGCCGCAGTAGCATAGGAGTTGGACAGTGAAGGGAGACTTAGAAATGAGGAAAGCAAGGCAGGGAGAGACAGCTTGGAAATAGTCATGTTGTGAGGAGTTGTCATAAGTTAAACTTTGGAAAGCTGTCGCTGAGGAAACTTTTAAATAAAATCACATTAACATATTAACTGAAGCTTCAGTGTGTGTATGCGCGAGCGTGTGTCGTAATAGCAGCTGGACAAAAAGGGAAGAAATATTTGTCATGGACAAAAGTTTGGAGATTACACCACAACTTGTTGTGTGTTATTAGTATAAAGGCAGACATTGGGTATTTCTTATGGATATGGGAACATACTAAAAGAAAATTCACTTAGTCACCACGTCCTTTCCAATGCACTTTAAAAGGGTTAATACAGGACCTGGAAATGACAATTTGAAATTGTAACATTTTTAGCAATTGTAGCAATTTCAAGTGGTCAAATGAAATAGTGACCTCAATATCATCCATCCAAGGCAGACTTAAGAGGGGCTGCACCCAAATTATTGTCAGCCTTACTATGGTTACTTTGGTCTCTGTGTCGAATACTTCTTATACTGTGATGTATGATTAATGATGATGATACCAAATGGATCTCAGCCGGCTCACTATCAGCTGTGACGATTATGATTAAATGGCTTTGGATTGGGTATCATTATTCCCCAGTGTATTTCAGACTGCTTCCAACAGTCTTTGGGTCTCTTTTGTGGAGAAGGTGTCATTGTTTTGAATTAAATTTACACAATGTTTAATCAGTTCAAGAAAGCTCAAAATATTGGACTAATGAGACCCTGTGTGTCAGGGAATATTCAAATATTTCAAGATCAGATTTAAAATACTGTTTGAAAAAATAACTTTGCTTTATCTATACAACAGATTTCCTGCGAAATGTTATTCAAGGGCACATCTGTCACCACACTGACCGCTTTTCTTTTCCAAACGTCTTCTCTAACATATATGCAAGAGCAGAGCTTTAAAGGTCATGCTGTCTTGGCTTGAAGTGACTCAGAAATTTCTGTCCATCCGGGATAAGATTAAAACCTCAGGAGTGGCTGTAAACGTGCAAAACACACCACAAGTCATTAGCTTAACTTGCACTACCACTTTCTGTCGTCAAGTACAATTGATGTTAAATTGTAGCACCAAAAGCTTTTGTTATAAATTACATTTTATTACCACTGAAATTGTGCCTCGTCATACGATATAGTCTTTGAAGTTTTGTGCCGTTGTCTTTATGTCATTTTCTAATTTCGCCAATTTGCAATCTATCTGAGAAAAGGATTTCATTCTGCAACGAGCGAAAGACGGAAACGTAGGAAGGGGGAAAAAATAAGGACACTTGTGAGGAGTGTGAGTAATCACTCAGACACTTAAGTGTTTGATTTAGCTGTGGCAGCTGGAGGTAATGGTGCTGTCATGTAGTTGCTCAATGTACAGGGACAGAAGGAAAAAGAGAGCTGCTTTGTTATATCACTCACTTCTCACATTGAAGGATGAAAGGGGGGGCTGTCAGAACAACTTAAAGGGTGCCACGAAGGAGACTTTAAACCACTGTAGTCCCAGCGTAAATTTGAAGATAACTTGGCATAGTAAAATTGAACCTCTAATGAAAATATGAAAACGTGATCCCGTCCTGATTCTATGCATGATCTTTTGTCACAGATTTCATTAGTCAGATGCATGACAGATGCGTGATATGGATGACATGATAGTTTCGGAGTTATGGATTCCTTCAAGATTATCAAAGGGCATTAAAAAAACTATTAAAAGGTTACATAATGCACAGTACGGTGAAAAAGTCTTAGGAACCTCAATACAATCAGGGCGGTGTCTGATTGGTCCTTATTCATTGTGCAGCACAACGACAACAGCAAGCATACAGCCATGGTCATAAAGAGCTATCTTCACTCCAAAGAAGACCAAGGACTCAAAGGCTACAAATAGTATGGCCTCCAAAGAGCTCTGAACTCAACATCATTGGAGTCAGTCTGGGGTTATGAAGAGATTAAAGCAATAGAGTCATTTGGAATCCACAGAAGAACTGTGGAAGTTCTCCAAGATCCTTGGAACAAACAAACTGCTAAGTTCCACTCAGAAAAAAAGTTCAATCTCCTAACAGATGTTGGGAGTGTCAGTGAAAAGGAATTGTGCCCTTTCAATGAAAAGCCAGTATGTGAAATTTTGTTTATCTTGACAACAGCATTGCTGACTGAAGAATTACACGTAGAAGAACGCACGTGTTAACTTCCAAATACTATAATTCAATATTTTTCCACTAACTACTACACATGATTCTGTTCCTGTAGTATTTGGGGAAGCTTACAGCTCCTGAAATGCACATGTAATGAAAAAAACCATTGCCTCTGGAAATGAGCTTGTTGAATAGTGCTGTATGAAAGTAATTGGAAGGTGTCTGAGGGCAGACAGACTAATTACTGTGTCAGAGATAGACAGAGATGTGGCAGTTTTACGTGGCCTACGAGGAGCTGTCAAACTGTCATAATGCTTCTCCCAATCTCAGTCTCTCCATCACTCATTCCTTCCGATTAGGTTTTCTTTTTCTTACTCTCATGTAGAAGTGTGTGTAAGGCCTTCTTGCTTTTACTCGTCTGTGAAACCCTCAAATGAGTACAAAAACAAGCTGACGGAGGTACATTACATGTACTGAGCCATGACAGCAGCCCCGCTCTTATCACTCTGTCTCATTACCCATGCATTTATTTATCTGTAATGGGGATAGATGAAATCCGTTTAGAAGATTTGGGGAAGAAGACATAAAAATGATGTGGGGATGGGAGAGATAACAATTATCTTAATCTTTCTTTTGAACCCATGGATACAGGCAAAGTCCCTTAATATGTAATAAAAGAAAGTCAACATTTCACACTGTCAAATCTGTTTCCCCTATTTCCCCAAATTCCTCCGTCGGCTATAACACCCAATGAGGCGTGAAAAGATGTTTCCTCTGCTGTAGGTCCACAGACAGAATACTAAGTGATTTGTTCCTAAACCTTCAGTGTAAAATGACCTCTGCCTGTGTGTATAGCAGGTAATTTGTAAAGGCCGAGCTGGCTCCAACCGAATGAATGGAGAGCTGAGTAAATAATGATCCCACTGGAGTCATCAGTAAACTTTATCATTTAATGGAACAGCCTGAACACAGCAGAGCAGAACTGCACTTCAATTTAGCACACACACACAAACACACACACTTCATTACGCTGAGAGAAGGGTAATGAGAAGACACACATTCACATTCACTATGGTGAGAGAGTAATATGAACACACAGACAACAAAAATCCATTCACTAACACACAAACACTATATATATATATAATCTGGATATAGACCACACTTCATTAGGCTTGCAACTGTCCAGTCAACTGTTAAATGGAGTGTCCCTTCGCACTTTATTTCAATTTTATCCAGTTGTCATTGACATACTCTGTTTATGTGATTCGTCATGCGGTGCGAACCTGAGTTGGGCTGATAGCACTAACGTCTGAGTGCTGGATAAATGCTGGCTATAAAAGTCTTACCTTACCAAATGAAATAAATGGTGGATAGGATTCAAACATTGCTTCTTTTCTTTATTCACCTACACATATCACTGACAGAGAAAGAGCCATGAAAGAGCACAGAAATGTGAGACAAACATTAAGGCATAGGGGAGTCAATCTGCCTGAGTTTCAGCTTGTAATACCTGTTCAAAAATGGGCACCTTCTTTATGTACCACCTTCATGCCTTCTTCTGAACGTCACATTATCTCTCTTCTCTACTCCTTTATCTCGGATGTTCTGCCACTGTCTTTTATGTTTTGTTTTTTACCCAAACCAGATACGCCTAGCTGCAGTAGCTTTCATAACACTTCCTTAAACTGCATCATCATGTGACACAGACTGCCCGTATACTCCTGGGCATGACAGGTCCGACACAATAATGAAAAAAAAACTATACAGAGATGCATCTGAAAACTAAAATAAATAAAATCAAATTCAAATCAATGTTGAATTTTCATTAGTATTACTTTTAAACACTAAAAAGGATTACTACAAACTGATTTTAGAACGGACACACAATTGGGTTATTTTTGAGATACGTTAATGAATTATGAGATAAAATGAAATTTACATTGAGGCTTCGATGGAAACAAAATGATGAATGTACAACAGTATGTGATTTAGATACGGAGTATGTTTTTCCTTTTCTTCTTTCAGCCTGCCTTGGTAACAGAATTGTTTTCATGTCGTATTTAACTGCTGAACACATTAAAGTAAACACACTTGAGTTGTTTTGGATAAGAGCGCTTTCGCAAAGGTTGAACAGCATAACAGACAGGAACATTACCCAACCTTTTGGTAGAGAAATCGCCTCCGTTTAGACAAGAGTATACATAAGTTTCGAAACACATACATACACAACAGAGCAGTGATTTTCCTGCCAGTGACATTCTACCAAAGTCAAACACAGAAAAACACACTCTCACTCTCTCTCTCTCTCTCTCTCGCTTTGGCACACACAGAAACAGAGAAAGATAACAATCCATCACTGACGAGTGAAACTGTGCAGTTGAAAAGATTACAGAGAGAGGATGACTCAAAGCCTGAGCAAGAGAAATATGATGAGAGGGAGAAAGAGAGAGGTGAGTCAGACAGCAAAACATCACAGAGCTGCCAGATGAGGCCAAGTATCACCTGACCTTGTGTGTGTTTCGAAGGTGTGTACACAAACGTGTACATGCAAAGTTAACAATACTCCGCTGTGTGACATGATTTACCACTAAGGCTGTGAAAGTTTGTTTACCTGTTCACATTACACGTTACACATTACTTGCTGACTAATATGGTGCCCTTGAATATTCCTGTGTTTGGTGTTCTACCATGTTCTGAGAGCATAGACAGTACATAAATGAATGGATAGATGGACCATAAGACTTTCAATTAAGTTCATACTAAGAATAGTGGGAAATAGGTCAATGCACTTTCTCATACAAGTGAACAAATAAACCTGGCTGGAGAAGAAAAAGTTTCATCTTTTAAACAAATATACAAAAGGTGTACCAATGACATAACTCAAACATAACCTTGGGCTTAAGCAACAAAGATAACCCTCAGCCTCCTGAGTCAGAGCCACATTAAAGTGGTTGATAGATAAAGATGACAAATGAAAAACTACATTTCATTGGACAGGATAACATTGACTGACCACTTTCAATTCAGCTGTGCCGACATGACCCCTGACTCATTTCAAATTTGTCACAATGATAAGCTTAAAAAATAAAAAATGCAAATTGACATGCATTGAAAAAACAAAACAAAACCTGAAGGTTGACCTTAAATGATCCAGTGGTGAAACATTAGAGAAGTATGATTACACCTAAATTTATAAACTATATTAGAGATTAGAGATTAACCTCTTGATGCACCAACTCACACAAGTGTCAATAAGATAGACCAGAGTGGTTCTGGTCTATTTTTCTTGATTGTATGTGCATGTGTTTTTAAAGACTGAGGGACAGCTGGCGTGGACGGAGAGGTACACTAATGAAATTAAAAGCACTTAGTGAAAGAAGGCTTAATGCTTGTAATTATGGAGCTCTGTGTGGAGGTTTTTGTCTGTGTGTGTGCGTGTATCTGTGTGTGTGTGTGTATGTATGTCTGTGGTTTGGGGGCAGGAAATAAGGTATAATCCAGAGTACGTGTCAATAAGCCAAGGATGTGCTGGGAACTGCCAAGAGTCATTATCCACAAGTAGTTTCTCTGTTCGTGCATGGACACACACAGAAGCATTCACACATACACACACCTCAGTTTCAACTAGTTGTGAAGTTAATGACTCGTTCTTTGCTGGTTTCCTGTTGCTGAAACCAAGCTTTACTTATTGACATACACAGGTATTGACGGATCCGTGGACTCTCTCACACTCTCTCTCTCACCCCCCTCCCCCAACTTCTCTCTCTCTCACTTCTTTAACCAATATTGTAAATATTTTCTAACTTGATTTTTAACTTGACTCTTCGTCTATGTGTCTGTGTTTCTCTTCTTTTTAAAATAAACAACATTTTATGAACAGTCAGTCATAGCCAGTTAGACAAATTCCTTTTTTTTTCTACATTGCCCTTTTAGGCAATAAGAAGAATATCAAAAACGAAGAGGAAATTTATGCATAAACCCTCTCTGGTTCATTTACTGTACAGGCTGCCTCATCAAGCAGAGGGAACACAGAACAAGGGGAGGAGGGTGAAAATTTGACTCGTCCTGCCTGTGTGGCGGGTAATTGCGGCAAACTGCTTTCTCTTCCCGCCTCTCTCACCTTTTCTTTCCTCCTCACGCTTATCTATTTTTCACCCTGTTTTTTTCCATGCCTTTGGGGAAGTTGCCACCCCTCCCGCCTACTCATCAGTGAAACATTAGCCATGCCTGATACCTTAAACCTCCAAGTGGAAGAGTGTTTGTGTGTAAAGTAATATTAAGCTAAGACTTGAAAAAACAAAGCAAAAAAAAACAAAAAAAACAACAAACAGATTGAGGGTCTCTCTCTCTCAGTCACGCTACTAGTGCATGTGCCCTGACATAACCCATGGCAGTCCAATACAACCTTGTCAGTCTTTGTGACTAATGGTGACTAACACCTGAAAACACACAGCCGTCACATACACAACTATCTCGGAGCCATTTGTTTGGAGAGAGATAGCTACACAGACACAAACACATAAAGAGACATGCAGACAGAAAGTCTATCATCATTATATCAACAGTTTCAGCGTCACTCTGCACATACGCTGCACATTGCAACATACTGCAGAAAATAAGGGTGCCCTGAGGACTAGAAATCCATGTCTTCCTCGTCAACACACACTTGTTCCATATATGGAATTCAAGCCTAGGGAAATCCTTCAAGAAGCTGACATTCTGCAGCTGATTAAGTGTGTTTTAAGAAGGAGCGCTACTGGGTTCATTTTAACCAAACGATAAAAACACATTCTACACTGAGCAAGATAAAACTATCTCTTCAACACCGGTTGCTTTTCCCTGATTATCGCTTGGCCTTTTGGGGATGACATGTAAAAAAGGTCATGTGCCAGGTTTCAACTCCATACTTTGAGAATACAAGCCTCCACTCTGTGAAACACCAGGCTGTTCCAAGCAGCTGCACATTTTAAAACGTGTTTAATAGTTAAGTGTTCCCATCATTTTACGGATAAAAGTGAGTCTGGCAATAAAGCCAAGCTATCAGTGTACTGATAAGACCAGAGACCACCCAGACAGAGAAATTATTCACATCGTTATGATAGCTCTTTCTCTGATGTCTTCTTGGTAAACATCAAGGCAACATAAAACAAACCTGTTAAGTAATAGTAGCTCTTGAGATGATATCAGGTGCAGGTGCGATGCTGTTTTGCACGCTAAGGAAGGGAGAATGGGTGGATATTTCTAATATGAGAGCCAGGCGGACAGATTGCTAGGTGGTCCTGGGTGTTCACGGGGAAGAGTTGGGTTATCTTGGAAGTCTGAGCGATCTCATTTGTAGTAAGTGACATTGGTAAAATAATAAGAATAAGTTTCTTCATCACTGTAAGAGGGCAATGTGTTGGACTGAAAATGCACTATGTTAATTTTTTAAAAAGCTGTTCACATACCAAGATAATGTGGTTGGAGATCGATTTACTAAGCCATGCATCTGCTTCAATCAGACCAATAAGATTTTCACGGTACATTTTACACTTGTCCTTGGGCAAAAAGTGAGAAATAAAAGCATCTCCTTTTGTGAATAAGAATCCGAAGATTTAACAAATCCAATACAGTGTAATGTTTTATTGGGTTTCTATATGTGCACAACATAGTTGCATACATAAACAGATATTATAGGTCGCTGTAATCATTAATCAGTCTGCTAAAAACTTCACTTCGCTTTAATTCTAAATACCATTTTTAGAGCAAATGACTGTTGTCAAGGACATAATCAAGCTCTTTGGCCAAATCAAGCTGTGACTGTGGCTCGACTGCTACGGTGCATGGAAACCCATTGACTGTTCCAGTCAGCTATTAGGCTCACACAGATTAATCATCTGTTGATCTTTAAAATCCTCCCTTGGGACAGCCGCTGTGGGCACTTTTCAGTTTCAACATAAAATAAACTTATGAAATCAGAATAATAATGTATCATTTTACTTCTTTTTTTTTCTTCTTTTTTTTACCAAATACAAATGTTTCATCAAACAGCCTGCGTATGAGACCAGACAAGCTGAACAGATAAACAAGAAGAATATTCATGTAGAATCGATATACCTCCAAGAGTTGCAAATCTATCTCCTTGGGGGACGGCCCTTTTGTGGTCGAGACAGAAAAGGTTTTTCAGGGGTCAGGATCAGGCAACCTCGAGGGAAACATGCCTCCTGCCTGAAAGACAAACTACAAAAGGAATCAAGACCATTCGCCCCACAGTCCTTCCCCGATCTATGCCTTTCTCGTAACATGATGGCTTACAAACCCTCCATTCTGCTCGAACCAGCTAACCCTGAAGTTCAAGACATTAATACTGTCAGAATCTGCTCCTCAGCACACTCACAACCAATCCCCAACCCACAGATGCGTCACTATTATTTTCTAGCCGTTTTATCTTCGGCCCTTGTGGTTCACACACACACTTAATCCTTTGATGTGGTTCGGTGAAAAACCAGCCCAGATATTATAGCAAACTATGAAATAACTGTGGAAAATCCTCTGACCACTTTGACTCACACTATAAGAGCTTTATTCCACCATAACAGGATTTTCTCCATATGTCATTACATAAAGACCACTTCATTATGTGATTTTTAATTGACAGAAGCAGAGAGAAAGGGGTGAAAAATGTGGCCTGTGTTGGCAGATGGAAGCAAATTAACCATTTTAATGAAATAATAATTCTGCTGAATGTTAGAATTATCCGTGACAGAAAACAATGCACTTATTACAGCTATAAGAAATTAACTATTATATCGTTCATAGGATAGTATATTCTCTGGATGTGGATGTCTTAAGTGTAATGGAATTATAAGCAACAGTTAAATACTGTCATATCACTGGTCTATGGTTGATGTTAATCTAAAGGATACTGCTGAAGGACATGTAAACAATATTTTAATGCTGGATTATAGTTGTACTCACATGGAAGCTAATAGATAATATGGATGATGATGTTTCACAAATGAGCTGCGGTTTAAAAGAAGACTGGTCTGTGTAGGTGAATTCATCATTAAAAAACATTAGTAGGAGACAGAAATAATTACTATGTGCATAATTAAGAAGCATATGGTAATCAATGAAACTATAATTTAAAGGGGGAAATAAATTAACACTGATTAAAATGCTTTGTGAGCTTACATTTTGTTTTGATTAATTGTATGGATTTAGGTGAACGGAGCCATATTTGGCAGGAGTGAATACTGGTTCCATCAAGAGACATACAGCTGGGAGAGGAGGCCCATCTGACAATCACATCTTGAGCTTTTTACTGAACATGCGAAAACCAACTTCACTCGGAAGCCAACAACAACAAGCTGCCATATAGGCAGCTTTTACTTTTTTCCACTGGGTGACAATATTGAGGAAACTAATTGTCATATAATGTGCCATCAAGAGACCACACATCAGCCAACAACTGGGTTGTAAATCTACCCACAAGCGACACTGCTGCATAACATCTGCTATTCTCGTCAAAGTACTTGATACATGCATGGAATAAATAGGTCAATACAGCCACTTTCAGAACAGAATCAATAGGAGTCTGCCACTGTGTTGTGAGGTTTGCCCCTTGAGAAAATTATATATATATATATATATATATATATACATAAATACATTGTATTTGAATGTTTGAAAAAGATGATTTATTGCCTTATACATGGTATAATTGAAATTTTTATGTACATGTGCTAAGTGATTAGGTCTTACTGACTTGGTGAATTAGTGAGTTCTTCAGACCACACCAAATTG
>OMNV01000368.1:53124-116478 GCA_900303265.1 Brotula barbata | reverse complement strand
ATGTACATAAAAAGAAAATGAAATAATACAAATTCAATTCATGTAAAACCAATTTCAACGAATCAGGTATATACATATAAACATTTTTTTCATTCAAATATACTGTATACATATATTATCAATAACTATGACAATTTGTCGCTTCTAGTGTATCTTATACGGTCAATGTCTCTATGTATGTACAAGTGTATATGTGTATAGCTTCAGGTCTCCTGTGAAGGTCCTCTGTGATTGGTTGACGATTGAAAGTTGTCTTTGATTGACTGACGATTGAAGGTTTTTTTTGCTCCTTTTCACTGGTCCACATTAGAAAGTCTGCTCTTTTCTGACGTCTCCCATGTTTTTGTGTTTTAACCTTGCAGTGCCATAGATGTCCACAGTGCATTGCCATCACTGCTACTTCCTGTCATTCCATCGATGAGCATTAAAGACTGACCATGCCATGTTAATTTAATAAAAAGTGTCTCACCTTTGTGCCAGCGGACTCAAGTTGCTCTCTTACTACCGAAGATTCACGAGAAAGCTCCGATCCTTTGAGGAGTCATGTACAAAGTCAGATGTTCATGATTAAAACTGCATATGTGATTCATTTTGCCTTAAATTCACTCTAAATTCTCACCAGAGCATACTGTTGTGTCCTTGATGTTGTATGTGAAATATGATGTCCTTTGTGTTTTCATCCAAATCTGGCCTGTAGTCTTGGTTTGGTCCTCATTGATAGCACACTGTCATCTCATGACAGCCATTTGTTGTTATGGAGGTAAAGGGTGGCGTTCAAAGGGCTGAAATTAAAGTGCAAATAAAGTAATGGCACGTGTCGCCAAAACCTCTTTTAAGTCTCAAGTGTGATGAAATGATCTAGCGTGATAAAATCTCTGGTAGTTGCCAAAATTCAGACGAAATGACCAGTTTCTAGGCAGACAAAATCTACCAACATGCCTTATAAGGAAACGTGTATGGAATTATACCTAGCATACCCACAATAAAGAGAATTCTAGGAAAATGTAAAGATAAAAAAAGCCCTAACTTTAAAAGGAAGAGTTGCTCTCATCCATCATTGAAAATTATGCATTTATCATAATTCTAGACAGTATAGCTTTAAAAATATTTTTCTATGTGGTATACTCACTTATTCATGGGCTACTGCTGAAAAAGATCAATCAAATTTATCCAAATCCTAAACTGTTAACACATGAATGCTCATTGTTGATTCTTAGGAGAGCTTCAAGTCCTGAAATTGATATTTTTTTAACTTGCATAGTAAAAGCATTCACTTCGAAGACCATTAGCCTATGTAATCATAAAGTAGGTGATGCACTGACTGAGATACAACAAACCTTCTATAGAATCCAAACAATGTGGGTTTTGTGTGCGTACCAGCTAATGTAGGTTTAAAAAGAAATGAATTAGCACTCCTGTAAAAGAAGTCACAAAGAATGAAAATGGGGCTGTTCTTTACTTATATTTTATTATTATTTCACATCATTCACTTATATTATTTTCAGTACATGAAAACACTTTGGACAATAGGACTAACCTCAGTAACATCCATCAGTTCTTCAATTACTGTACCATTCTCATCATTGTACTCATGAAACTCTCCACACCTAATTATTATGCATGTGTACTCAAGTCCAGGTCCAAGGGAATCCAAAAGGTTTCAGCCCGTGGTTACCAAGTGTGGATAAAGAAAACCTCACAAATGTTCAAACTCTAAAAAATATGATTTGAAGCTTGAAAAAAATGATGTCTGAAACTGGGAAAAAATAAAATTTGAAATCTGAAAAAATAAAACCTGAAATTGATAAACAAAACAAAACTATGACTGCAAAAATCTAAGTATATATGACAATGAAAAACAAAGATAAATAATTAATTCCAATAAAAAAATAAAATAAAATTCAACCCCAAAAAACTGTTGGAATTAATTAAGAAGCGAGGATTTATTAGTCCTAAACATGCAAAAAATCAGATTCACCAAGAGCACAAAAGCTGGGCCTGTAAAAAAAGTCAACAAAAGATAACTAAATTCAATATAACTAAACAAGATGACCTAACACAATTACTAAACTTAACTAAATACAAAGAAAACTACCTCAACTCCAGATCCTCCCATGACATCTGGATGTGGTTTGACCCAATGAGCTGGCTCCAGGATTAACTTTACATCATTCACTTATATAATTTTCAGTACATGACAACACTTTGAACAACAGGACTAACCTCAGTAACATCCATCAGTTCTTCAATTACTGTACCACTCTCATTATTATACTCATTAAACTCTCCACACCTAATTACCGTGTGTGTACACATCTCCCTGCAGGAGAAAATCCAAGACCATGTCCAAGGAAATCCAAAAGGTCTCAGGCCGAGGTTACCAGGTGGATAAATAACACCTCACCTGTGTAATAAAGAAAAAAAGAACAGTACCTTATTGATCCTCATAGGGAAATAATTACTCTGCATTTAACTGATCCTAACTATGAGGAGTAATGGGCAGCACTCGCATGCACATGCAAGCAAACAAAGGAAAAAGTCAAAGAAAATAGATGAGGCAGGAATTGTATGAAGCTAAATCCGGGCCAAAAGTTTTGAACGTTAAAAAAGAAATTGTACTTGAAACCCTAACTTTAAGAAATAAAACAATGTATTAAAAAATTATTCAAAATTCAAAATGGTGTATATACAAAGTCAGAGTCATAGTTCTCATGATACCTACGACTCCTGAAGGCAACATGAAGGGGAAAGTCCTCAAAGCTTCTTGGTTAAACTGTCAATCATGATACCACCTACACACCAAATCAGGGCCAAAAGTTTTGAAATTCGAAAATTATGATTTGAAACTTGAAAAAAGAAAAGAAAAAAAGATGTTGACCTTGAAAAAAAAGACATTTGAAACTGGGAAAAAAAGTTCAAATTTAAAATCTGAACCTCAAATACTGTTGAATTCATTCAGAAGCTGGGATTTATTTACCCTGAACAAGCGAAAACAGATTAACCACGAAAACAAAAACTAGGCCAATAAAAAAAGCCGACAAAAGATAACTAAATTCAAAGTTGGGATTTATTTACCATGAATTTACCATGCATTCACAAGAATACAAAAACTAGACCTATATAAAAAGTCAACAAAAGAATTCAATATAACTAAACAAGATGACCTAACACAATGAAACAACAATGCACATGTATACACTGGCTTGGCCAAATCAAATAACACACAAGGGCTAAACAAGACAAACACCAACTATAAATAAATACAAAGAAAACTAGCTCAACTCCAAATCCTCCCCATGACATCTATATGTGGTTTGGTCCATTGAACTGGCTCCAGCATATAAGAGTCCTCAGACTTGAGGCACATCCCAAACCTATGTAAGGTTAAAAGCAAATAAACACATTTTAAGTCAATCAAACTTCTGTATTCAACGTCTTCTCATTGTGCAAATTAAATGAACCTGTGTACATAACAACTAATGAAGCAAGAGAGGGTGAATGTAGATGTTACTCTGTGTGGCTGTGGCCATCACACTTACACACTTACACATGATACACATACAGTTACACAAGCACATACTCTATATTTACATGTGTGTATAAAACAAAACGTTTATGTGTATGTACTGTATATATACATATGCACGCACGCACACACACATATATACACCCACACACGCACATATAATAATCATCATGACAATGATCATAACAATATGCCCCCTCAGTGTATCCTACAGGGTGAATGTCTTTTTACTATGGGAGCACCCACTAAATTCATTTCAATTCTAATCAGCGTGTTGCATTAAAGTCAATATATCAGTCAAAGTGTTACTACAGCACCTGGTAAGGTGAGGATGGTGTCCTCTCTGGTGATATAGTCGATCTCACTGGGCGCCTCACTATCTCCCAACAGGAAAGAAATCCACATTCAGGTCTAAGGGAATCCAAAAGGTCTAAGTCAAACGTTACCTGGGACAGATGAATAAAACTTCGCCTATGTAACACAACGGGAATGGACTTTTAGAGTACATAGTATAATATACATATTATAACAAAATACTTTTACAAAGAGAGAAATATGTTTACATCTCTAACTATTAATACTGTACATACCGTACTGAAGTCTCTTCCCTCTGTATCAAAAGGTGCATTTCTGTAGAGAAAACTCAATGTAATGTTTGAACCACATAACAACTGTGGCCGAAATGTATAAATACACTAAAGACCAACACATGATATATTGGCTAAATATCGGCATTCCTAAAACAAACGTGAAATATAACATAAAATCGAATTCGATGGTTTGTTTTTAACCAGTAGAAGATGAATTGCTGTTTTGTAATTGTTTGTTTCCACATGTGCCGAGCAGCTAACACAGCGTGTTTGGCTAGCAGCAGTCGTTCGAACGGTTAGCTTCGGTCAAAAACTCACCAGACCTTCACATAAAACACTTCTGTGACCGAGCATATAACTTATCAGACATTCTGTTGTGAGGAGATTCTTAACTTCCAAGGATAAGCAATATTTTAATTAATAATTTTACTGTCGAAAACATACAAATCTTTACTTACTTTACTCCCTGTCTCTGTGTCTTTCCTCTCAGCATCTCTGTCTCTGGTTCACCTGTATGCGCTTCGCGCGCGCAGAGTCCCAGGTACTTATTCACTATGGGCTCGAAATCTAGGTCACCGGTGAGTTACGTCAAACGCGTCGGGTATCACGTGGTTTGTTCGCGCCAAAATTGAGTCCCGTGACCGATACGTATACGCAGCTATGCATTCCTGCACGTACGAATGAATATACGTAACTACGAGTGAGTGTAATGATTGACATGCTGTTTGACCAATGAGCGGCGTGAAGGGCGTGTACAGGATGGTGACGCAGTGGTGACAATTAGGAAGTCGGGTTAAAAATACGGAAGGCCGTGTCAAGACGTGCACAATGAATGACGAGTGTCAAAAAAGAAGAAGAAAGTAATGGTGACTGTAGAAAGCCGAATCAGATCATCTGCGTTGACTGTGTTTTTACTACAAAATAATCCGTTTGTTTGATTACTGTGATTATTCGTATTAAAATTATAAATGTCATAAACGTATTCATACACAGGGGACGCTGCAGCATACCAAAGCGCCTCCCTGAAGCAGGATGTAAAAGATCAGAATCGAGTTTATTGGCAAAGTATGCTCACACATTAAATGGATCTGACTTCCATTATCTCGGTGTCTCCATTTTCTATGCAACCACCTGTAGCGCCCCCGTAATCAACTGACCCGTCCTGTAGATCTTTTCCCATATCCCCGTTCTTTTTAGGGTACTGACAATGACGGCGATGATCGCACCTCCTTTCGCAGTGAATGTTGAGTTACACGCTGCATCTTCGTACTTGAGCTCCTCTCTCTGCTTTCTGGCTGGGAGCTGAAGCTTCTGGCGCTGTTTCATTCTCCCATGATGTGACCCCATGCCGAGCTCCTGCTGCGCCAAGGTCGGTAACCCACTAATCACCGCTTAACGAAATGGTACGCTTTATCTAACGGGCGCTACATTTAACGGACATTTTCATATTATGAACTCATAGCAATTGAGTAGCCAAGACCATGTGGCAAATACAAATTTTCTCGAAAGGTTCTAAATTAAAAACCATAAAATACATTATTACAACGCTTACATTTTAAAGAAATGGCATTTGTAATTGCGCTTAAACGTCTCTTAATTCTGGATGTGTTGGGATGTGTCACTGATCGCAAAAAGCATCTGGATATATTTTGTTTCTTTGTAAACTCACTAAAATTTAAAATAAGACTAAAAGAATATGGATTGCCTTGGGAGTATTGGTTTAAAACTTCAAAAGATCAATTGTGGATAGTTTCAATCGCAGTATCGTATATACATGAATTATTACACAATTGACAAGAGTAATTATTAGCCAATAATACTGCGTAGAACCATTGTTGAAACATTATCCAATCATATTGCTCCTACTGATAACTTCAGCCAATCGTGTTGTGTCAGGAAAGGACAACAGGAAATAGATGTCCTCCGCTGTTAAACAGACTTGGGGAAAGAGCTTATGTGTTTGGAGAAACCAAAGCTTTTCTACAGTTTATCTGTACCAGCATGTGTCTAAATTAGCTCAAGCTCAAAATAGACTCATATCAACTGTGTTCGGTTAGAAACTCAGGGAGACCTTTGGTCAGGCCGGCTTGACTGCTTGCTATTTAGCACCGGGGCTAGCGTTCGAAAAGGCTACGGCTAGCTTTACATGCTAGGCGTCTACTGCATTCAGTCGTGAAGATTTCAGCGGAGAAGAAAACAAATATGACTCAACTCAACACAAGGTACCGACTGCGTCAATCCCATCACCAGCAGGTTTTTTGGGATTTGAAAGCCAGTTAGTGAAGTTTTCTTTCATTGTACTCCATATCGCTAGCTACGAAAGAGACCTTTAATTTAACTTTTGACGGTGCCACTTCAACGAATACAGCGGTGAAAATATATTTAAGATTTGTGTTTGACCTAGGCATTGACCAAATTATCTGGTGTCTATCGATGTTGAAAATTAGAACATTTTACTGTTGGCAACAATCCGGCCTTTTAAGTGTCAATTAGAAAAGATTAACTACATTTTTAGCATTCAAAGTGACCTAATGGCATTGATTGTATCATTCTTAATTTGGAAAGTGCCTGCCTACTGTGGTTATATTCTAAATTTACCTTTGATTCATTTGGTTGACAAGTAAATCATCTTTTTAAATGTCACTCAGACTGAAATCGCCAGGACACAACAGTGATTCTACTGGTCCAGTCGGAAGTAGACGTGATTAATTTACTGTTCTGCATCACAGTTTAAGAGACTTCATGTGACCAGTCTCGTGAGAACTAACCCTCTGGGTAATTGTGTTAAGCACTAAAGATGCTGTATGATGAATTAAATGATTGCTGATGTCAGCTAGGCCCTTGCCTGAAGCTTTCACAAACCCATAAACGGTTGTCAAACTGTCACATGTTTTTGCTTTTTTGTGATAATTTTCCCATCAGTGCATGCAGACACACTATACTACTGTTCCCTCTTGAAACTGCTAAGCATGAGTTTCAGGGCATGGTGGAAAAGTTTGCGGTGTTTCATTCATTGAGCAATCAGGAGTTAACAGAACAGTGACTTGGTGGTTAGCCTGACAGGAAGAATGTTCCTGTCCCTATGCTGACCCTGTCTACTTTCTGTGTTGTCCCCATGTCTATGTGGATTTCCTCTGGGTACTCCCGTTTTTTTCTACTTCCAAAGGCATGCAGTTTATGTGAATTGGAGTATCAAAATCAACCATAGATGTGAATGGGACTACGATTGAGTTGTCTGTCTCTATGTGTCAGTTCTGTGATAGGTTGGTGACTTGTCCAAGATGTACCCAGCTTTTTGCCCTATGACAGCCGGCATAAGCTCCAGCCCCACCCTGACTTTGATATGGATAAGCATTATAGTTAATGGATGGATGGATGGATGAAGTTAACATAATGAT
Source organism: Brotula barbata (assembly GCA_900303265.1). Lineage (NCBI taxonomy): Eukaryota > Metazoa > Chordata > Actinopteri > Ophidiiformes > Ophidiidae > Brotula > Brotula barbata. The sequence goes on along the minus strand of OMNV01000368.1, from coordinate 108,964 downwards.
GACTTCACCTCAAACTTAGCATGTTACATTCCTTGTACTTTTAAAAGAAGTCATGACCTAGCCTTGGAATACAGGCTAATTACAGTAAGATAACATTAGGTATAAGATCATTCAAATGATAAAACTTAGTTCATACATGCACTGTAGCAGATAAAAATACACACATGAATATGAGCAGCATCAGCATCCAACACACACCCCTTTTAACGAATATGTTCATGCACAAAATACAGAAGAAACACTACACACATATGTAAACCTATTCTAGAATAGAACGTGCATTTTTATTCTTCGGCTCACTTATCGCCACACAGATATGAGAATACAAATTCTTTGTGGTGTGGAGACATCAAAATTGGTATTTCATTGGGATTTAAAAAAGAGGATACTTCAAATAAAAAATGTGTAACACAAAGCAAAACAAACTCAAAGCTTTTATCCATAGCAATGCTTGAATGCCTATCCCTGTGGCCATTACACCACGACAGTGTAATTTCCCTGTGCATAATTTTATAGTATTATGTAGCAAGCCTACAAAGACTTCCTTGTTTTAACCTGCAGTGCCTCTTGCATACAATCAAGAAACCTGCAGCTCTATAGGTTAATCTGTAACCTTTTTTTAACTTGGTCAAAGAACAACATACCGTCTCATTAACTTGCTCTTCACACAGGATAGAATGGAGCTGCTAACCATAATCTTTTCGATGTAACCCTCTTTAATCTGTATAATTGGATAGGATTTTCAGAAATCCCCCACACCAACACCATCTAAGATCTGACCATGGCCTATCAATTGTCAATGGTAGACCCAATCTCTTATTCCCTTTCTTTTCCCCTCAGCTCTGTCTTGAAATGAGGAGCAGCAGCGCTGATAACCATGAACTCAGTTTCACCCAGCACAGCACAATACGTGGGGGTCGTAATGCAGGATGAGCTGGTAGAGAGCCGGATGCAGCAGCCCTTGGAGCAGCAGAGCAGTTTTGGTCACAGGCCGCCCCACAGTCCAGACCCCAGCAGGGAAGCAACTGGAGAGCCAGACGAAGTAGACAAAATCAAGGCCAAACTGATGTCAGCATGGAACAATGTCAAATACGGTGTGTTGCTGGTCTTGAAGAAAGAACGCTTGATGTTGCGATGTATTAAATTGTCCATAGGTATGTATGGCAGTGTGAATGACTTTGTCTACCCTTGTGTTAACCCAGTGATGGACTTGTAACGTGTCCAGTGTGGATGGATGTGTGAGCCTGTGGATGATTTAATGTTTTATGTGTACAAATCAGAGGTCTTTTATTGTCAGTTGCTGACATGTTTGACAAGTGTGCTTCCTCCCATGATTACTTAGAAAATTCCATCTTCCATTTTTTTTTCTCCTCCTTCTCCCTAGGCTGGACTGTCAAGTCCAAAACCACCTTCAACAAGACTTCACCAGTCATTGTTCTGGGACACTCTTATCTGCTCAACAGTGAGGGTGAGCATTACACATGTAAAAATTAATGAATCCCTTTATCATAGTTACATTTGCATCTACATTTTTTGTATTTCGCTCACGCTTTTATACAAACCGACTTAAAAGTCACACATTCACACACCGATAGCAATGATAACCATTGAAGGCACTGGCCTGCTTGCCTGACATGGAGGATGATCAAACTAGCAGCCTTCCTGTGATCACCCTACCCCCGTGAACAACACCATTACATTTGGCATAGGTGGAAAACATCACTTTTGTCAACTGATGCAGGGGAAGACAGGCCTGTATTACTCGACTGAGAAATTAAGACACCAAAACTTAAGTTCTGTTTACCAACAAAGGCGCTTAACCGGTTTGGAGGTCTCGTTTTCTACAGGCAATAGGTCACAGGAAGACTGTGAATTTCATCACAGTTATCTTGTATTCAATGTTAAAATTATGGGCTCGGGGGCACCCCAGTGGCTCACAAGGTAGCCATATACTGCAGCAAGTTTGATTCCAATCTGTGCCTTTTGCTGCACTGTCTCTCTTTGCCGTCTTAAATAATTATAATTAAGCAGAAATGCCCAAAAATAATTGAAAAAATGTGTGCTCAGCTACAGTGAATACTGACTGCAAGTCTGTATGACTTCTGTGCATAAGCTGTGATCTCTTTAGTACATGTATAGTAACATCAGTGTAATGTAAGTATTGGGTAGTCTGTCATTGACTACGGGCAGTTGGCAATTCTGAGTTGCAAGGGGAAACTCTTTGTTTCTCCATGGAGACCTCACCCGTAAGTGTCTGTTAGTATATCGCGTCTGTTTTCTGGAGAGGGAAATATCAAGTAACGCACATCAGTAGAAGAAAAGACTGAGGCTTCATTTTTATTTATTTCCCAAAACGTTCTTTAACTTGGTCTACGTCACAAACAGGAATCATTCATCATTCTTTGCATCAATGTCCATAGCTAAGGGTTCTCACCACTTTTCTTTTTTTCCCTTCCTCTTCCCTCCACCTCACTTGCTCTCAGATGAGGTGGAGCGTTTTCACCTTGCCTTTGTCTCCAGGCTCTGGTTGACCTACAGGAGGGAGTTTCCTCAGCTGGAGGGTTCCACCTGGACCACAGATTGCGGCTGGGGCTGTATGCTGCGCAGTGGCCAGATGTTGCTGGCACAGGGGCTCCTGGTACATTTGATGCCCAGAGGTTTGTCTTTCTCTTTCATAGGCTTAATTAATCTGTGTAATGGGAGGAAAAAGGCAGTCGTTCAGCTACTTTATTAGGACAAGTTGATCTTTGATTTGGAGTTCCCTCATTGTCTTCCCTCTGTCCCTTGGTTTTTGTTCTATTTGTTTATGCATTCGCACAAAGTTTTGGCCTTTAGTAGCAGCTGCTAATGTTGGCACCTGTCTTATTTTTGTTCAACAGTTTTCCATATATTAATAAATTAAATCTGTAGTAGCAGGAAGACACCCGCTGCTTGTCTGGTGTTTCAGAACAATGTGGAGATTAATAAAGCTTTTTAGATGGAATGACAAAGACATATTAAAGTTACTAACATGGAGGCACGGTTGTAGCACCGGCTGTGGCTGAAGTACCAGAACCATTTTTACTACCAGAAATGGTAACCTGGTAGTCAGTTTACCATTCTGGCTCCACACTGCATTTCTATTGTACGGCCACATGTCAGAGTAATTTGGCTCTTGTTCGCTAATGCTGCAAGTCTTGGCCACTCATTTTTATGAACATAGATGTCACCTGTCCTCATTCATAGTCTTGTGACCCCCTTGTCAGTCATTTTTGATGGGGTTTTTTTCAGTTCTTTATTGTAACTGTATTCAAGTGCTGAGGTCAAGCCTTTTTTGGTCCTCAGATTGGGCGTGGCCAGATGCTCAGCTTCTAACAGATGTGGACTTAGAGGTGTTTAGGCCACGCTCGCCGGCCCGTGCAGGAGGGGTCCCTATTCCCACCTTTGGTTCTTCACGGGGACCCAATACCCCCCAGAAGTCCCTGCCAGGTGAGCAGGCAACAAAATGCGCCCAGAAAAAGAAGCCTGAGTCCGTAAAAGACAGGCAGGCTGAGCCCATCCACCGCATGCTGGTCACCTGGTTTGGGGACCAGCCCCCAGCACCTTTCGGGGTTCACCAGCTTGTGGAAATTGGTAAAAGTTCAGGGAAGAAGGCTGGTGACTGGTATGGTCCCTCTGTAGTGGCACACATATTACGGTAAGGTCAATATATGAAAGAGCCATTGTTTTTAGTAGCAAAGCTTTGCTAGTGTCTGAAATAATGGACAAATTTGGCCATAGAAAAGCGTTGATGGGAGTTTTCTCTCCATCAGGAAAGCTGTGGATAAAACGGCTGAGATCCCCAACCTGGCTGTGTATGTGGCTCAGGATTGTACAGGTGAGTTTAAAATGTTTTCTTGTTGTGCTTTTTTTTTCTTCCTTTGTTACATTTTTTTTTCCCAGTTATCTCAAATAAAATGGTTCTTTGATTTGTCGGCATGTTTTCTCACGTCTGGTCTCTCTAGTGTACAAAGAGGATGTGGTCCGTCTGTGTGCTCCATCGCTAAGCCAGAGTTCCCACGAGACATCCAACGAAGCCTGGAAGTCAGTCATCATACTTGTGCCTGTTCGGCTTGGAGGGGAGGCCCTAAATCCGTCCTACATCGAATGTGTTAAGGTCAGTATGATAGTCACATCTCCAGTCTTCTCTAGATCAGTGTTGGGGTCCACACTGATTGAGAGGGGCCCTCTACTATTTGATATCATAATAGCCTGTGTGTGTACTGCATTGACCCATCGTCAAGCATCTCACTTGTAAACTCAAACTCTAGTTTTAACTCTAATGGTAAGAGAATCCAATTTTCCTCCCTTACAGAACATATTGCGGTTGGAATGTTGCATTGGAATTATTGGAGGCAAGCCGAAGCATTCGCTGTATTTCATGGGTTACCAAGGTAAGTACCATCATCTGCTACTTAAAATAAGTGGAAGACAAGGAAGGACAGATGTCCTGAGTGAACTAATTTATTTACTCTGGTGAATAACTGAAATTGCAATTGATATGAAAACCTGAAAAATGGAAAAATATTCACTATTTCTGTATACAGTCTGTATTCTGTATTCTATACACAGTCTCTGTGTGTTTATCTTGAGATCATCTCATTGTCGCTTGTTGGATTGCAGCTTAACACACTGATATTAAGTTCTTAGTAGGAGGTGAGTTCAGTTCCCCCATGGGTTCTCCTAATACTTCTCCCTGATTCCTTTCTTCTCATCAGATGAGCAGCTGCTGTACCTCGACCCTCACTATTGTCAGCCCGTGGTGGATGTCTCACAAGTTAACTTCTCACTGGAGGTTGGTGACACTCTCCCCATGTCTCTTTGTCTGTTGTATGCCAGTCTGTCTGACCTGAATTCTATTTCTTAGATCGTATTGGACTTTGAGTCTCAGACAATGTTTTGACTATGCACGGTCAGATAATGCATATGTATTGACTTGACACCGCTTTTGACCTTGCTTTTATGTTGTCGTTGCCATTTGTTTTTGTCTATTGCTATGCAGTCATTCCATTGTAGCTCTCCCAAAAAGATGCCCTTTAACCGTATGGATCCAAGCTGCACCATCGGCTTTTATGCCAAGAACAAGAAGGACTTTGAGTTTTTATGTTCTGCTGTTAGTGTGGTGAGTTTTTATACCCACCTTCTCCAGCTTACCTCACACTTTTCCATAACAATCTATGTTAAATGACATTTTCATTTACTATATTTAAATGTTTTGCCTGACTAGTTTTGACTTTTGTTTTCACAGGCCCTGTCATCATCCAAAGAAAAGTACCCCATCTTTACCTTTGTAGAGGGCCAGAGTCAGGACTATGGACTGGAGGGACACAGCAGCAATCACAGTGGTACTGGAGGTCACATCTTACCCCCAGGCAAACTGAGTTTGAGTAACAACAGGAGGAGCAGTGATGAGTTTGTCTTTCTGTAAACACTAACGATGATGGTCTCCCACCTGTAGTGGGCAGAAGAGAGCACCAATTGTCCTTTCAAAGACAAAGACAGTATCTGCAAGATGAACATGATGTTTTTCTGTTTTATCACCCTCATTGGTCTACAGAGTGCGTGTAGCCTCTGTCACCCTTTCTGTTTGTCATCCATGCATATCAATGTGTGGACCAAAAGGCATTAATGGGTACTGCTGGAGCAGCAGACATGGTTTCAACATGGTTAAGGGCTGGAAATGTTGGAAGGGCTTGAGGTGTGCTGGATTTAAGTTCACTCAGAAAATCTCAAACTCAGACATCTCATTTGTGGTGAATTAAATACGCCTTTATTTTTAAAAAAATCGTCCAAGTACTATATTTTGCTCTTGTCTGAACTGGAAACGTGGTATTAAATTGGCTCACTGTCAGGATGAGGTTGTGTTATCACTGGGACTTGTATTATATATACTGTACACATCTTTTTATTTTTCATTATCTGAATTTATTTATCAGTTTTATGAGTGTGTGTGTGTGTGCACATGTGTGCGTATGGTTGGTAGGTGTGCTTGATATTGTTTTGAATAAGTGGGCTGCTGTCTTTCCGAGCCATGCTGGATTTTACAGAGTTTTCAGATTCTTCAAACAGCAGCAGCCTTTACTGTTGATGGCCTTGGTGTAATGTGGTCAATAATTCACAAGACTTGATTTCCCACGTGAAAATTGTGGCTTTGTCCCAACATAATCCACGCTCAATTATGCTACACCCAGAGATCTGCTGTTACAATGTCCAATGAGTTGCCATGGCCAGGTCTGAAGATGATTTAAACAAGCCATTTAGTTGGAGCTCTGTCGTGTTGACCTGCTAAATACAGTTTTGATTTGTCTTCACCCTTAATTTATCATGTCCTTGTCTTTTGTTATTTTGTTTTTTTTAACATGAAAGCTATCATTGTAAGTTGCACTACTACTGTTGATGCTACTTCCCTTATTATCCTGATTAAACTTCAAACACTGGAATCACACCACTTTTCTGAAGATGTTCCCTCTATTTATCAGCTGTTGACAGGGACTCCTTCACCTCTGTACATGATACCTTATCAAGAGCTCCATATCAAAGGAAACAATTGATAAAATGTAAAAATACAGATTAGCAGTACATTTTAGCCACTGTTTATACAATGTGTGTCTGAGTATAGTGAGGTAAGTAAGAAGATTGAAATTTAAGAGAAGAGCTGTGGGCTGCGATGTGTCTAAAAATGCAACACAAACAAACAAATGCTCTGATGTCCTCTGGCAGTGGCCTGAGAAAGGTTTGTCTGTAGTTTTCCTGTGCACTTTGTGTTTGTGTACCTCAGGGCCTGCCACACAAACGCCACTGCAATCCTTTGTCAGGTGAACAAGAGATGTCTCTAGGATGTATTCAATGCTAAGTGGACCAAAAAAGGGACCTGGATTCCCTTACAAGTCCACTTGTAGTGGTGTGAAGTATTTGTCCCCTTTCAGTTATGAATCTGATCTTAACACATCAGATTCCATGTGTTTTGATATTGTTTTTCTTTTTCCTGGTTACGATGTCATTATGCAGATATCTTGACAACTGCCACATGTCAGCTGTGAATCAGAAATGGGTTTCATTAACTCGGCGGTGTAAATGTAGCTCCGGGTAATTATAGACATTTATCTTCCTGTTTTGGATCAATGCAAACACTGATTCTCCGTGTGTTAGGGCGGGATTACATTTTGTGCAACCATGAAATTGGTCTTATGTTTCGATTTTGGAAAGCCTTGAATTGAACATGATCAAAGTCAAACAATCATGCCTTTATTAGTTGTTTACTTAATTAAACATTGTCACGTAGAATGCAGCAAGTGTAGTGTTTATCTTTTAGCTCCAGCTCATTTGCTCCAGGGAAGGCAGTTGACTTATTAAAACGTGCTAACCACCAACGTGTCCATCTGCAGTAGGTTTGTTTCAAATTATATTGTATCTCCTGTATATTCCAAAATTACCAAATATATCATGATGCATTCCGAGGAAATCTGTATAAAATGATATCCAACCCATCTAAACTAAAGAGAATTTTAGGGGAAATTAAAAATGCCACAGCGTAAAAAGGTGTGTGTTATAGTAATGGATTTTAAGGTTTGTTTTTACACTAACTTCCGTGTAAATTATGGTATTTGTGTGCCTTTTGTATGTGTTGTACTCAATTATTAGTGAGTTATTAAGGTGAAAAGGCCCGTCAGACGAATAGATCTTAAACGATTTGCATAAAAGTTGACACATTTAACAATTATCATTTAAAAGGATAACAAAACAGTAAGGAAGTAAAGCATGTGGTAAATCGAGTATAAATTGAAAATAAAGTTTGAGTAGAGTAGTAAATGAACAAAAACTCCTCCTCTTCCAACACACACTGATGCTCTATGCCGTACACACGGGGCCTGGGCTGCGCATGCGCATTAGTGGACAGCCGTGACTAGACATTCGGTCATAGAAACGGTGGAGGGGGGCGCTCGAACCTCGTCGGTGAAACAAATCAACGCTCGGAGGCAGTTTACAAAGAGGGTGAGTAGACTTGATTGCGACGACCGCAGAGAATTCATTTTGTCTTCCCTAAACGCGCAGTGCGGAGCGCAAACATCCAGGAAGGACTGCAGGTCCTGCTGATGCGGGTAGGTCAGTCGCAGAAGCACAGTCCGCCATTCCCCCCTGTACATTTAACGTCACGGCCGTTCTGTCTCTCTGAGGAGATTGTCTATACGCTCATGTTCATAATTCATCTCCCTGCGTCAAGTCCACCTCGCTGCTCTACGTGGTTAAACGTGCAACGGCCGATTTGGCGCAGCGCAGCAGGAAAATGAACCAACAGAATTCGTCCAAATCCTGCAAAGACTGTGCACCCACTCCACTTATGAGAAAAGCACCGAAAGATGTATACACAGCTTCATCAAAGACTTTTATCTAACCACTTAACTTAAGCGTTCTCCAGAGTTGAGAAAATTTTCCTCCTCTTCCCTTTTCTGTCATTCCCATCCATCTTGTCTCTTCTTTCTCAGCTCCCTGCTGCTCATCCAGGAGCAGGAGATCCAGGGCCATGTCGACACCAGACCCTCCTATGGGAGGCACCCCTCGGCCAGGTCCTTCACCAGGTCCTGGTCCCTCTCCAGGGGCGATGCTGGGCCCCAGCCCTGGACCGTCTCCAGGCTCATCTCACAGTATGATGGGCCCCAGCCCTGGCCCCCCATCTTCTGGACATTCCCAACAGGGCCCCTCTGGATACAGCCAGGACACCATGCATGCTCTGCACAAAGTAAGGACATCGCATCTCGTTACATTATGAGTTTCACACCCACAATCCCACTGAGGCGCTCTGATGCTGACTCTTTGGTTAGAGGTGATAAATCCTGGCCTTTAGTGAACAGGTGGAGGAGCAGCTATCATCTCCAGCCCGCAGCCTCTGATTAAAACAGGTGTATAGGATGTTAATGCCACAGCACAGCATTATACAGGTTTAACACATCTCACTCATTCAAATACTCACATGTCAATTTGGCTAGATTTATTATCTCACAGTAATATGTTTTAGCTCATATTTCCTCTTTACATTGTTTTCACCTTAAAGCCTCCTGTGCACAGGTGTTGTAAATTAGCACTCTTGCAACAAACAGTGAAAGCACATCAAATGATCCAATATTTTGTCTTCATCAAATGAATAAATAAATAAGTTTCTCTAATATAGTAATTAATATTTTATTAGGCAGTCAGTTAATGAGTCAGCAGCCAGGAAGCGGTTAATCTGTACATGTGAGAGCAGTCCCTTCCCATATCTGTCTGTCTGCATACTGTTTTGACTGTCTGTCAGGGTTTAATAGATGATCATCAACCTCTCAATTTGGAACGGTCATTGATTTAAAATGCACATTTTCTTTTAAGTGGCACATCCAAAGGATAACCCTGACCTAAGCGTGACCTAAGACAACCTGTACGGCAACAGTACACAACTGCGTGGATACACCAAACCTTCCCACTTGAAGCACGACAACAACTTTTATTCCATCTAGCATCAAAGCAGCCAGCCGTGTTCAACATACCTGCTTTACATTCATTGTCTTTGTTCACTTTTAGATAACAACCAATGAACATGTAACTCATCATCGTGGTCTTACCATTTACTGAAATGGCAATATCATAGTAATATCCAATTGGCAAAATTACAATGATTTATTATTATTTGCAATTTTGGAATTTGTAGATTTTTTTGTCCTTGTCTTTCATCTAATTGAAATAATGAGTATATTAATCGATTTTCAAAATAATAAATAGCAACAGCCGTTGACACTGCCAGTATCATCTTGCAACTGTTTACATTTTATTATTATTATTTAAAATATTACCCACATTACGTTGCTTATTTTCTACTACATGAACTCTCTTCTTCCCTTAGTCCATGGAGGGTATGCATGAGAAGACCATGAGTGAGGAGGGCCGCTTCAGCCAAATGAAAGGACTGTCCATGAGACAGGGTGGACACAGTGGTATGGGCCCCCCACCCAGTCCTCTAGACCAACACTCACAAGGTAGACACGCCCACACAGACACTACAATTCCACCGTTGTGTAAGATGTGTGTAGTTTGGGATGTGGCCTAATGAGAGGGTGTGTACATTCTCTCTTGAAATTATTCTAGAGATCATACAATACATGCATTTAAACAAAGGCAGTGTTGATGATGATGCATCTGCTCACAGCCGCCACGAACAAAGGAAGAAACTGAGGGAATGAAACGAATCACCCAGTTTCCAAAGCAGGTGATGGATTAACCACTGTGAAATAAGCATTAACTGACAGTTTGACTACAAACCTGAGCCCCCATTGTTGGCAGTGGTTAATTACTCATTACCCAGCATCTCTACATTTAAAGTAGTTATTCAATAGACATCACAAACATGTGCTCTTGCACACATTAATCTTCCTCGCTCTCAGTAGCTTAGACATATTTGCAATCTAGAAATGTGTATGTCAGATGGCAAAATGTAACTTAAGGCGGTGAGAGTATTTTCCCATGTTTATTTACACTAATAGATCAATGATGAACAGTGAACATTAGTAGTTTTACTGTAGGAATGTTAGGCAAATATAGTAAATCACTTAAATATGTAAGGATGTAAGGCTGAAGGAAGTGACTATGTGTGGGGAGTAACTTCCTGTCCATAGTGCGTCTCGTTAAATCCTGAAGTCAGTGATTCACCGCTGAGTCTATGTTCTCCCATCCCCCGTACATTGCACTTTATGCACTTCTGTCGTATGTTTTGTCTTTCAGGCTACCACTCGCCATTAGGTGGCTCGGACCATTCCAGCCCTGTCCCTTCAAATGGTCCTCCCTCTGGTCCTCTTATGCCATCGTCATCTTCCTCCTCCTCCTCTGCTGGCCCCAGCTCTGCCTCTACACCCTTAGATGGCTCCAGTGGGGACCAGCAGACACTCGGCCCCAATAACCGGCCGGGCCCTCCAGGCAATTCTGGCCTAGGCCCCAGTCCTGGACCCAGTCTGGGAACCAGCATCCCCAACCTTGGATCTGGCCTTGAGTCTGGTGGCCCTACTGGCCCTGGAGGTTCCGGGGGTCCTGGTGGCCCTGGAGGCCCTACTCCTTTCAACCAGAATCAACTCCACCAGCTCAGAGCCCAAATCATGGCCTATAAGATGCTGGCCCGGGGCCAGCCCCTGCCAGACCACCTTCAGTTGGCAGTGCAAGGAAAGAGACCAATGCCTGGGATGCAGCAGCAGCAGCCGATCCCCAGTCTGGCACCTGGAGCTGGAGGCGGGCCAGGGGGTGGACCAGCAGGACCAGGACCTGGGCCCATGGGCTCAGGGTACAGCCGAGCTCACGGTGAGGCGGGTCGTGGATTGTTTGGTGTCATGCCACATATAGTCCTTGCTAGTTGGCACATGAGTCTTGACAGGTAGCTGCAGATGTTCACCAAGCCCTCCTCATACACACAAAGAAGATCTCTTTACATGTGTCAGGGAGTTTTAGTAACGTTTTGATTGTTTGTTTCTGCAGGAATGATGGGCCCCAACATGCCTCCACCAGGCCCATCAGGGACTTCAGCTGGGATGCAGGGACAAAACCCTAATGGACCTCCCAAGTCCTGGCCTGAGGGTACGTGCTGACACTCAGACCCTGTGAAATGAGACTCTTGTTTCTTTGGAAAAATCTGTTTGGATGTTAAAGGATGACATCCATACAAACTGATGTATAGTGTAGGTACTTAACTCCCAATCCTGGAAGTAATCAGTGTTAAATAGCTTTAAATAATTGGTTTTCTTAACTGCCAGGTCAAATTTTGTGTAAGTAATATAGTTCTAAGAGATATTTTAAATCAAATGAAATTTTTCTAAACCTTCAGAAACAAAAATGTCATTCAATGTTGAAATTAAGGTGATTTTTTTATTTTATTTAGACCAATTCAATTTGAAAGACAAACAATGAAATTCTATTTTTGCTATGAAACAGTGAACTCTCGTATAACATGTTAAAATACCAACAAGCATCAATTTTCTTTTGGCCTCTCCAGGTCCTATGGTGAATGCAGCAGCCCCCTCCAACGCACCCCAAAAATTGATCCCCCCTCAGCCCACTGGGCGGCCCTCTCCTGCACCTCCCTCAGTTCCCCCGGCTGCCTCTCCAGTAATGCCTCCTCAGACACAATCGCCTGGCCAACCGGCACAGCCTACTCCCATGATGCCTTACCACGCCAAGCAAAACCGCATTACTCCCATCCAGAAACCCTGTGGCCTGGACCCAGTGGAGATACTTCAGGAGAGAGAGTACAGGTAAACCATTTTTAATTTACACCTGTCACATCGTTATGTCACATGCTGAATGAGTACAATTGAATTAAGCTTTAGCAGGTTTAATTTGAAAGATTAAATAGAACCAATTTTAAACATTTAAATGCTCGTTTGTGTGTGTGTTTGTCAAAATTTTCGGGAAAAGCAATGCTAGAAGATGGAATCTGATTTCACTAAATATAATGTCCGATGTAAACATTTGTCCACTGAAAACATTCTTCTAAATCTAAGGAATTCTGGCATGTAAAAAATGTCTCTTCGCTTTCTGTAAACAGAAGTATGACCACTACATGACCTCATGTAAAGTAAATACACTGTACATGAGGTCATTTTCAAAGAGGAAATGAAACACACTCACAGATTCACACAGATTTCTCCATTTCGAAATTATATTTAGTTTTTCCGTAAAGATGGACCACTACAGTGAACATGGACAACTAACCACTGTTTCAGGTTACAGGCTCGTATCACCCATCGTATAGCTGAGCTGGAGAATCTACCAGGCTCTCTAGCTGGTGATTTACGTACAAAAGCTACCATAGAGCTCAAAGCCCTCCGACTGCTCAACTTCCAGAGACAGGTATGCACATGACATCTTATCAGGAGACAACTCACCTGATTATTGATGCTGTTGTTAATGATGTGTCTGTGTGTGATTTTATTTTTACACAGCTGCGTCAAGAGGTGGTGGTTTGTATGCGTCGTGACACGGCTCTAGAGACGGCCCTCGATGCCAAGGCCTACAAGCGCAGCAAGCGGCAATCTCTGCGTGAGGCCCGCATCACAGAGAAACTGGAGAAACAGCAGAAGATCGAGCAAGAACGCAAACGCAGGCAGAAACACCAGGTAGGGGACAAATCCATTACATCATCCCTGCCAATCTTGAATGAAGAAGGAAGGATATCAACCAACTCAACCAACTCTTTTCTTTTTCTCCATTCTCTTCTCTTTATTCTAGGAGTACCTTAACAGCATCCTGCAGCATGCCAAAGACTTCAAAGAGTACCACCGCTCCATCACAGGAAAACTTCAAAAACTGACCAAAGCCGTGGCCACCTACCATGCCAACACTGAACGGGAGCAGAAGAAGGAAAATGAACGGATCGAGAAGGAGAGGATGAGGAGGCTCATGGTAAAAATCACCACACAAACATATTGTGCATTATGTATTGTTGGTTAAGCTACAGACTTCCATAAAACTTCACGACACGTTTGTCTTCCCAGGCCGAGGATGAGGAGGGCTACCGTAAACTGATTGACCAGAAGAAGGACAAGCGTCTGGCCTACCTGCTGCAGCAAACCGATGAATACGTCGCCAACCTCACAGAGCTGGTCAGAGCTCACAAGGCGGCACAGGCCCTCAAGGAGAAGAAGAAGAAGAAGAAGAAGAAAAAGAAGAAGGTAGCAATCCAGGAAGAGGAGGAGGACATTCTCGGTCGCTCTTTTGATGTGGTTAAGCTTTTTTGCAACTTGAGTTGTAGTTCCGATATATGCTCCTCTATGCCACATTGACATGATGATGACACATTAGAGTACACTAAAGTAAATCTAGGGCAATAAGAATATTACCGTTGAAAAAGCAAAACATCAAAATAAGATTTCCCTGCTCTGCTTATAATGTAGAATAACTCTGTGTAAACCTTATCGATAAATCACGATATCAGTAATCGATCCCATCCCACCCAAGATTAATCCGTGTTGCACTCAATAAGTAACATTTTCACAGCAGTAGTTAGATTTATAAATCTTGAATCTTTTTCACACATCCACACTTCCTCCTGAAAGTTAATCACCATAAACATTTGATTTTGATGTAATACATTAGTTTTCTGTGTTCTATATAGCCAGTATTTTTTTCAGTTGTCAGTATTTATGACCTGTGACTAGGACGTTTATTTGTAAAATACCAATTATTGTTTCTAAGTGATCAGAGGTTTTTGCTCTACCTGTGAGTTTTTACATTATTACTTAATTTTCCTTGCTTGACATTCATGTGAAATTGCTTCTGCTTAGTGTATGCATTTGTGACCAAATATGGTGTATGACACCAGATGTCCATTGTCCTTCGTCTTACAGCTGGAGAATGCCGAGGGACAAACTCCTACTTTGGGGCCTGATGGAGAGGTGAGCAGATGCTGCAACTTGTAAAATATTCATAATAATTACTTTGTATACATCATATCAGTGTAAAAATAGTGACATAGTGACAGTAAATTAAGTTTACATGTCACTGTTGTGGTGTATGTTTTCAAGGGACAAGCTTAAGATTTTCATACCAATACCTTTTCATGTGTGTTGTCTATTTGTTTGCCCAGGTGTAACAAATTGCATTGAGAATTGCACATTCCATTCTGCTGTGTCAGTGTTAAGACTCCTCTGTTGTTCATGCTGACACATCTGAATGGAGCAGAGCTACCATCTATCTCACTAGCTATACCGAGTTATGAGAAATTTCTCCCATGAAAAGTAGATTCTTTTGCTCTGTATTGGTTGATATCAATTGGACCACTGAATGTTCTTAAATTAGATAACAATAGGTATTCTAACTCAGTTTTAATGCTGTATTCAGTGTATTATGTATCGCTGATTTGGTGGATGTTATTCACTCGTTTACTAGGTCCAATAGCAACAGCACGGTAGCATTCAGTGCAGATTTTCAAGTGATACACTCGACACTCAAGTGTGCAAGTGGCACCATTGTTTGAATATTTGGTGTTCATTTACCAGATCTGTGATTGTGATTATATTCCTAATTTATTTTTATAATGGGGAAATAAATGCCTGGACAAGTATATACAGGGGAGACTTGGAAGCCCAAGGCACATCCAGGTATAGGGAATGTTTTTGTAATCTTTCTCTCTGTAATGTTCCTCTTTCCTTCTGTAGCCTCTGGATGAGACAAGTCAGATGAGTGACCTTCCTGTAAAGGTCATCCATGTGGACAGTGGGAATATTTTGACAGGGGTTGATGCTCCTAAAGCTGGACAGCTGGAGACGTGGCTGGAGATGAACCCTGGGTGAGACTTTAATTGAAGGGGTCACTATGAGTTGTATGTGTGCATTTGTTCGCACAGATGTGAGGAAGAGGAGATTGTGTAGTTTTTCTCTATTGACTTTTGTTGCTCCATAGTAAAATCTGTTATTTGTAGGCTATCGGATGAGTTACCATGAAATTTGGTACCAACGTTCGTGATTCCCAACCAATTATATGGTACCACATGTACCACTTGAGTCATTCTGCCATGGCAAACAATGCCAAAATGCAAAAGCGTGCAGGGAGGATGAGATCCTGGACGTTTAGTTTTTGACCCTCACAATGCCCCCTAGTGGATGTAGTATCAAATGAGGAACTCTGTTGTTAATGCAAATGTGGCCTTTTTTCGTTGTAGTCTGACATAACTTCAGTTCAGTTTTTAAAAGAAAAATTCAATTTTCCACCAGTAACAATTGATATGATTTTAAGGTCGAGCTCCTGTTGGTGGGCAGTGGGCTCTGTGAGTAAAGATGCTTAATTAAAGTATCTTTGTGCAGTTATGAGGTGGCTCCCCGTTCGGACAGTGAAGACAGCGAGGAGGAAGAAGAAGAGGAGGTGGGTTTGAAGCTGCTGTAGTTTTCTGTTCACTCGTTCAGTAGGAAGCTTTCTTTTCTGACAATCTGTAGGCCTTGACATCTTGCAGGAGGAAGAGGATGAACATCAGCCATCGGCGACTCCAGTGGAGGAAAAGAAAAAGATCACAGACCCTGACAGCGAGGACGTCTCAGAGGTCGACGTCCGGCACATTATTGAGTGAGCTCACACGAGATTTTTCTGTTATGGATTTTGGTGTCCTCCATTTAACTTACATCTGTAACACTATATGATCCTGAACGCATGAACCCACAGGACTGGTGCATGATTTATGTGAAAATATTCGCTTGTGCCTATTAAGCTGTGACTAACTAAGTCATGATGTGCATCCTGTACAGAAACGCTAAGCAGGATGTGGATGATGAGTACAGCGGCGCAGCGTTCGCCCGGGGACTTCAGTCGTATTACGCTGTGGCTCATGCTGTCACAGAGAGGGTGGACAAACAATCCACTCTGCTGATTAATGGACAACTAAAACAGTATCAGGTATAATAGACCACCATGGGGCCAGTGTGGTAAATATAAATATAATCGTCTCTAGTCAGCACCGGAACACTTTCATTATTTACCTGCTTCAAGTACTTCCATATTACCTATCCACAGTGTGCAAGACAGTTGAATCCCAGTTCATGATAGTGTCATGTAATGTATTTGAGGGGGTTGTAGTTTTGGGTGGATCAGTCAACTCGTACCAACTCTGCGCCATGTTTCGACTGTACTGAATGACTCGCTGCCTCTGACAACATTAGGTTGTCTCTCTTGCTGACAACAGTCAACCAATGGGCCCATTTTTGCTCCCCATAATATTTGCTTGTCTATCTTGTGTAGTCAGGTGTGGCGTTAGCGTCAAGTGAAAATGCACACTTACATGAGTTCAATCATTTGTAATGTTTTCTGACCTAAGAAGTAATCAACACTAACTGATAAAGAATAATCTCTTCCTTCACATAATGGTTCCTATGATTTTGCACCGCTTTTGTCCCTAATGTCTTACTTTCTTCTCTTTTAGATCAAAGGTCTGGAATGGCTGGTGTCCCTCTACAACAACAACCTGAATGGAATCCTGGCAGACGAAATGGGCTTGGGAAAGACAATTCAGACTATTGCCCTCATCACATACCTCATGGAGCACAAACGCCTCAATGGGCCCTACCTCATCATTGTACCCCTCTCGTGAGTTAAACCACATCATGTGTAATATATTCAGAGGTGGACTCAGCTAAGAGGGCCCCCTCGATAGGTATAAATGTAAAATTATGTTTAGACATAAGAGATGTGAACTAATTTTCCTCTGAACTATGCATAATTTGGACAACTTGAGCCATTTTTACTTTGTATTGTCATCCGTTTTTATTATCCAAAGACATTATTCACATCCGATCACTGCACTTGTATGCACGCTTTGTATCAACATAAATTTTGTGAAGCTGACGATATACAAATTCACGGGAAATCACAGCTCCAACTCAAATACTGTAAGTTCCTGAATGAGAATGAGGGGAATGAATGCATCCCAGAGATCTGATCACAATGTGAGTTTGACCAAAGCGATCAAATCACTATGTATTTTGCAAACATTTAGACCTTGCATTAACACATGACCTGATTATCTGGATAATGATGATGGGCCTTAATGCAAGATATAGGTAGGATTTTCCGTCAACAGTCATGGTAACTGTGTAAAATATTACCCAGAAGTAGACACAATAGTAAAACAGGCCTGTATTTTCAATTTTGAACAGTACACAAAATATATATATACTGTATATAAGAGTAGAGCTTGACCCAGAAATTTAAAATCCGAACAAAAAACATCTCACTAGAAAATATAAATTAGATTAAGTCTTTGTCTACTGTTAATCTGTATTTGCAGCTAAATTAGGTTCCCGTTTTGACCTTGAATTTTAACAAGAATGAAAAGAGTCCTGGCACCAGGCAGTGCGTCGGGGCCCACGAGTCACTAAGTCCGTCACTGAATGAGCTTATGTTTGTTTTTTCTACTTTAGAAATATATATTGCAATTGTAATCACAAAATGACAGTTGAACTGTTTTCTTATTGACAGAACTCTTTCTAACTGGGTGTATGAGTTTGACAAGTGGGCACCGACAGTGGTGAAAGTGTCTTACAAGGTGGGCCACATGTGATGGGAGCTTTTACTTATATCAATAACAAAGTAGGACTTAAAGTCATCATTTTACAAAATGTTATGATTTTCAGATAATTTTCCCAAAACATTTTTTTTAAAGTTTTACATCACTTTGTTTGTTTGCAGGGATCTCCTGCTGCCAGAAGAGCCTTTGTCCCTCAGCTACGTAGTGGCAAGTTCAACGTTCTCCTCACCACCTACGAGTACATTATTAAGGACAAGCAAGTACTGGCCAAGGTGAGGTGGGATGTACAGGCACAGACACAGACAGGGAAGCACACACACAGACACACACCTAGGTTGTGTAATTCTGTTTTGACTCTTTCTGAACGTACACATGCTTGCCCCCAGATCTTCTTGCTTTTACTGGTATTATTTTGCTTTTTGCATTTCATTTTGCGTGAGGTTTAAGTGTGTTTTTGTTCCTCGGCTCCCTCCACTTCAGACCCCACAACTCTATAAAAGTATTTGGCCAGTCTGACTGCCCCCCATGTGCTGCGTTTCAGTGCTCTCTCCTAGGTGCTGCCAAACACTGACACCGCCTGTATACTGCGTCTCCCTCTGTGGCCATCGTGCTGCCATGCACTCATGTAGTCATATAGGCTTCCTGACTGCTGCCAGGTGGGTATTGTAGTTCAGCAAGAGTTCCCCCATGTGGTGCCTCCAGCTTTGGCTTTGGACTGAGCCAGCTTGGGTCATGAGGACAGACTGGACAAGAAATCTTCCTCTTGAACATTTTGTGTTTTTGGTTGGTTTGGATAAGCATAAGCACCAAGGCGGCAACATCTGCTTTGGTTGGATGTCAGTTATGTTAATCCAAATCTCCCAAATGATCAAGACTGGATTCTATGTAGTTTCTATCTTCCTCTCCTCTCTTACCCCTTTTTCTTCTTCCTCCCTCTCCAAACCAAAGATCCGTTGGAAGTACATGATTGTAGATGAGGGCCACCGTATGAAGAACCACCACTGTAAACTAACCCAGGTTTTGAACACCCACTATCTGGCCCCGCGGCGGGTGCTGCTGACAGGGACACCGCTGCAGAACAAACTGCCTGAGCTCTGGGCGCTGCTCAACTTCCTACTGCCCACCATCTTCAAGAGTTGCAGCACCTTTGAGCAGTGGTTCAACGCCCCTTTTGCCATGACTGGGGAGAAGGTTTGATGGATTCAATTCAAGAACCACATCACAGTGTGGTGTAGTGTGATCAGATGTCGTTTTACTCCATGTGACAGAAATGACATGTTTATTGTATACATCGTACAACCTTTAATCTTACAGGCCTGTTTAGAATAACCAGTAAAAATGTGTGGTCATATGTAGCATTCAGTGAAAATAATGAAGACTGTGAAGCCTTGTTGACATTCAGTAATTTATCCAGAGGAAATTTCAATCGTGAAATACAATTTACATTTTATCATGGCAAAAGCCTGGAAAAAGGCTTTTATTTTGTGATGTATTTATTCTGTATTCTTCAGCACCAAAACATTCATATTACCAAAGCTGAAATAGATACAAAAAATGTGTGTGAATTTTATGAAATTTGTGAAAAAGTTTGCATTTACTGTTCTAATTTAGAACAGAAAGATTAGTCATCATCTTCTCACTTGTCTCGTTCTATGTGTCACCAGGTGGACCTGAATGAAGAAGAGACCATCTTGATTATTCGTCGTCTCCACAAAGTGCTCCGTCCCTTCCTGTTACGCAGGTTGAAGAAGGAAGTGGAGGCGCAGCTTCCAGAGAAGGTATGGCTCACTGGCTCACCTCACGCAAATACACAGCACTCCCAAACGTCTCCTAATGGATGACATCAACATCTCTGTTGTTTTCTAGTATCTTATTCATTAGAACAGTTATGATTCTGATACATGTGATTTGACTTTGACTTTGACTAGAGGTTTTCTCTTCTCTCCCTCAGGTCGAATATGTGATCAAGTGCGACATGTCGTCCCTTCAGAGAGTTCTGTACAGGCACATGCAGGCCAAGGGGGTCCTGCTGACTGATGGATCAGAGAAAGATAAGAAGGTGGGAGAAAAAATATGGTGGGATTTAGGTTTAAGCATCTTCATAGCCATACACAATTTAAAGATAATCAGAGCTGACTCTCTGCAATTATTTTGTTTTTGGATATTTTAAGTCATCCTGACAATGTTTAAACTTATTTTAAACGTTTAAACCACTGTGTTGTTTTGTGTTTTAGAATGAGTCGCCTGTTAGTTGGCCCTCTCAGCCAGTCTGTCAGGAACCAGCTTTTTTGTGTTATAAAACTCTTCTGAACATTTTCCCACACATCTCACATCACAGTACAAAAATATGTGGAAAAAGAGCTCTGAATATTTTGTTCCACTTAAATAAACTACAGAAGGATTTTAAATTGGATCACCTGAATTCAGTCATATTGTATTATTTTAGTACTGTCTTTGTATGTTTTAGTATCCATTTTACTGTGTGACACATGTTATCCCTGCTCGTGTCGTCCTATTTCTATAGGACTGCGCTGTGAAGACATTGTAGTACATTTTGTTTTTATTCTGTATTCCAGGGTAAAGGAGGCACAAAGACACTCATGAACACCATCATGCAGCTGAGGAAGATCTGTAACCATCCGTACATGTTCCAGCAAATAGAGGTAGTGCTGATTCATATGATGGAGAAACTTTTAGTCCCCAGAGTTTTTTGTCTGACAAAAAACATTTCATATAGAAGATCATTCTTGATGTAAGGATAATGTAAACCTGCACATGGTTGACTTCAAGGAAATGGAGATTATAGTGCCATTATGAGATTTAACTTAAAACACTCAGTCTCAATTGTTTGTGTGTTTCAGACTGTGTTAGATGAATCAATTTGTGACCCCTTTTTAGGAATCATTTTCTGAACATTTGGGATTTTCTGGTGGCATTGTCCAAGGGTAAGTGTGAAACGTTTCTGTTCATGTGTGTGTCCAGTTATGTACACACACTCAGCTGTGACACTATCTATTCTCCCCCCCGTCAGTGCTGACCTGTATCGGGCATCAGGAAAGTTTGAGGTGTTGGATCGTATCCTTCCTAAGCTGAGAGCCACCAACCACAAAGTGCTGCTCTTCTGTCAGATGACCTCACTCATGACCATCATGGAAGACTACTTTGCCTACCGCAACTTCAAGTATCTGCGTCTTGATGGTGAGACAGTTTGTGTATCTTTAACATGCACGCTTATCTTCGAATGTGTCTTCCCTTTATCTTAATGCTTCAATTATTTTCCTGTCCATTGTTTTTCTTCTGTCTGTCTTCTGTCATTCTCTCATTTCAGGGACGACAAAGGCTGAAGATAGAGGAATGTTACTGAAAACGTTCAATGAGCCAGGGTCTGAGTATTTTATCTTCCTCCTGAGCACTAGAGCTGGAGGCCTCGGCCTCAACTTGCAGTCTGCTGACACTGTGGTAATCTTTGACTCAGACTGGAACCCGCACCAGGTATGGTACACCTTTATTCATATCCACAAATGACAGTTTATCAGCTAATGGAATTTTTCTCTTTTAGTCAGAATCACAGGTCGATCACAGTTTCTTCGGGATTCTCACACATCACAACAAACGTGCCACTCTCAGTCTATTTTTCCCTCCCAAACTTCTCCACAGGATCTACAGGCCCAGGACAGAGCCCACCGTATCGGCCAGCAGAACGAGGTGCGTGTACTGCGTCTTTGTACTGTGAACAGTGTAGAGGAGAAAATCCTTGCAGCTGCTAAGTACAAACTGAACGTGGACCAGAAGGTCATCCAGGCTGGCATGTTTGACCAGAAGTCCTCCAGTCATGAGCGCAGGGCCTTCCTGCAGGCCATCTTGGAACATGAGGAACAGGATGAGGTCTGAAATCAATTAATTTCTACGTACATGAAGTGGTTTTCTAAATGTATACTTTTAAATAGATGACTAGTGTGTAGTCGTCTGGTTTCCAATCTACATGCTGCATTCAGGAGGAGGACGAGGTCCCGGATGATGAAACTGTCAACCAGATGATTGCCAGGAGTGAGGAGGAATTTGACCAATTCATGGTCAGTGTGTGTGGCTGTTTATGTGTTTTCTGTCCATCCAAACATTTTTTTTTAAATTTATTTATGAACTCTTCACTTTGTGCAATTTCTGTCTCAGCGTATGGATCTAGATCGGCGTCGTGAGGAAGCCCGTAACCCACGGCGAAAGCCTCGTCTAATGGAGGAGGACGAGCTGCCTACCTGGATCATGAAGGATGATGCTGAGGTGGAACGGCTGACATGTGAGGAGGAGGAGGAGAAAATGTTTGGACGAGGTTCTCGCCAACGCAAAGAGGTGGACTACAGTGACTCCCTGACTGAGAAGCAGTGGCTCAAGGTTATTACAGGGCGGAAAACGCAAGAAGTAGAGGCTGCCAAGGATTTTAAAAAAGATGATATTAGTTTTACAGATTGGACGTCTGGTTAACATAAGGGATACAATTTCAAATAAAATGTGTCTATGTCTCGGTTTATTTTTGCCAACTGCAGGCGATAGAGGAGGGCACACTGGAGGAGATGGAGGAGGAAGTACGTCACAAGAAAACCACTCGCAAGAGAAAGCGGGACCGGGACGTGGATCTTCCTGGTCCCTCGTCTTCCTCAAGTGGCCGTGGACGAGGGGACAAAGACGACGACGGGAAGAGGCAGAGGAAGAGGGGTCGACCGCCTGCTGAAAAACTCTCCCCAAATCCTCCTGCACTCACAAAGAAGATGAAGAAGATTGTGGATGCTGTCATCAAATATAAAGACAGGTAACAGGAGTGATATCATGAATTCAATCCTAGCTCCACCGCAAGCTTTGTTTTTATACAGAAAAGGTATTTGTTTATTGCGAGTAAAATACCAAGTGTAATTCAATCCAAGTTGTAAGTCTTTCCAAAAATGAGTCGTTTGAAAAATGGAGCATGTTATATTTGGATGTTTCTTTGACTGATTTTTACAGATATGTCATCCCCTTTCTCTGTCTTGTCCTTCCTGTTTATCTCTCTATTGTACCTATCACAATAAAGCAGAAAAAAAAATCTAAAAAAAAAAACATGAAAGAGAGACAGATTGATGAGAGAATGTGAGAAAGACAAAATAAATCAGACAAAATAGTCAATACTTTAAGAAATACAATACGAATTACCTATGGAGAACTTTTTTATGTTGGTAAATGTTCTTAGCTGCTATTGATGATGTCACTACTTGCAGTGCCAGTGGGCGTCAGTTGAGCGAGGTTTTCATCCAGCTTCCGTCTCGAAAAGAACTTCCAGAATACTATGAACTGATCCGCAAGCCTGTCGACTTCAGGAAGATCAAGGTAAGACGAGAAATAATGATACCTGAGTGCAAATTTGGTTAAAGCAACAGTGCCGGTCATAAACAGTAACAACGAGCAAACTGTTTGCAATGAATAGAGGTTTGTCAGATATACACACAGGTACTCTGTCTTATATGCAAAGTAATTCAATGTGTCATGATCGCTGTGTAGGAGAGAATCAGAAGTCACCGCTATCGTAGTCTGGGGGACTTGGAGAGAGACGTCATGCTGCTCTTCCAGAACGCTCAGACCTTCAACCTGGAGGGATCACTGGTGAGTCACGGCGTTCACACTTCATTACATAAAATAGCTGCAGTCCTCCTCTTCACGATGTACATTGCATTTCATTTATTGTGCATACACCTTTCTCCTGGTATAAATGTATTTTGTTATTATCTTAGCCACAATTGGTCCTATTTCATCAAAACATGGACAGCTAGTGTACTATAATGAAGCTCAAAAATATGATGAAGGACATGGGAAATGTTTGCAGAAAGCCAACATCATAGCAGTGAACTAGGCTTTTATCAAGCATGCTGCTTCAATTTTACTTTCTTCTGTTTGCATTCTGAGGTGTCTCATTCCATAGGCTGCATCCTTCAAAGGTGTCATTTGACCTCAACTATTCCTTCAAATGTGAGAATTCCAGGCCTCCATTTGAAAGAATTTTGAGGGGGCACAAATACCAGTGTGCCCTTGGCTGTCTTACATATCCTACTGTGCATTAAGTTTTCATATACAGCTTTGTGATAGAAAAAAATGTATTTCTTCCACAACAAAGATAACTAACTGAAAGATAGAAAACTAACTGACGTCCATTTTCGTTGAGAGTAAACAAACGAAAGTCTCAGTCAATGTCACACGATGACATCCTCAGTGATACAATGAGACATACAGATGTCCTCTTCTTTACAGGGCGTTTCTTTTGCAGCGACTTCACCCTCTGGGCCCTCTGTCCTCTGCAGGAAGTGACTTGCATAGGGGTAAAAAGCCCCGGACCTTCAAGGATGTATCTGATGAAATGTTCTCTTCCTGTTTGCCCTGCTTACCTTTAATGGAAACTCAACAGTTCTTCCACATTAAAAGCTGTCAGATATTGACTGGCAGAATCCCTTTTCTTCCCTGGAGTGCTTTTATTGTGAAATGCATGCAATGGTTGAGTTTCATTAAAAGCTTGATAACGGGAATTTTATACTGATAGAATTAATACTAACAGCATAATGGTGATTTTACATCACCATTATGTTATGTCAGATATGTGTGGATGGTTAATATTGATAAGAGCTGTACATGGCTGTGACATTGAGATGTTTGTTTCCCTGTTCTCCTTGTGTAAATAGATCTATGAAGACTCCATCGTGCTCCAGTCAGTATTCACCAGTCTCAGACAGAAAATTGAGAAGGAGGAGGAAAGCGAGGGCGATGATAGTGAGGAAGAGGAGGATGAGCAGGACGAAGGATCAGAGTCAGAATGTAAGCAGGTCTAAAGGAAAAGATTAACAGGAGTTGAAAACGGTTACATTAAGTTAAGTTTAGTCTTTAATTAGTGTGTTAATTGTGTGTGTCCAGCTCGTTCTGTGAAAGTGAAGATCCGTCTGGGCAGGAAGGAGAAAGGTGGAGAACGAGGGAAGGGACGCAGCAGCAGACGTACAGGACGCACCAGAGCCAAGCCAGTGGTTAGTGATGATGACTCGGAGGAAGAACAGGAAGAGGTAACATAGCCTTAATCCTAATCCAACTCTTAACTCTGAGCCTAATGTTGACTTAGTCATTAAAAGTAGTGAAATATGAAAAAAAAAGGAAAAAACAGAAAGCCTTAACACCAAACAAACAATATATTAAAAGCCAGAAGGATCTTTAAAGGTATAAAAAGGTGAGCATAGAGATTTAGTAGTGTGCATCAACCATAATGTTAACAGAACAGAGTGGCACAATGAGGACAGAAGTCCCTATGCCAAACAAATGTCACTTTAACAATGTGTGGTTATAAAATATAAGATCATTTATATTATATTATTATAATATATATGTATATAAATATATATATATATATACACACACACACATATATACATACATACATACATGCATTATGTCTAAACAATGGTGATATACAGTATGTGCTGATTCTAGAAACTCCACGTTTTTTTTGGAAAGATATAGTAGTTAAAACCATATTCCACCCAGCACAGAAACATCTTGGCTGCTGCAAGAGGGCATTTTTTTCCAAAAACTTAGTTTTCAACAACTCATAAATGTCAAAAAAGTTTATTTACAAATATCATTATAGTGACAGATACAACATTAAACAAATACACATTGGTCACACAGTAAAAATTAGCTAAAAAATAAATGACTGACATCCCATACCCACTAATGGTACAATAAAGTGCCCAAAAACATCCAAATTAAGCAGTTA
Source organism: Brotula barbata (assembly GCA_900303265.1). Lineage (NCBI taxonomy): Eukaryota > Metazoa > Chordata > Actinopteri > Ophidiiformes > Ophidiidae > Brotula > Brotula barbata. The sequence continues at coordinate 83,153 of OMNV01000368.1, read as the reverse complement.
CTGCGGAATCAAAGCAAACACCAACCCATAAACGTGCAAAAATGGTTCCCGTGTTTTATTAAACTTGAACCATTCTTAGAACACCTTATTTTTTCCAATTGAACAAACTAAAGAATGTCCATGATCCACAAGGAATGAAAGGGGGTGCAGGTGATTTCCACCGCAACAAAATCAGACATCTGGCCAATAAGATAACACAACGAAGTCTGCCAGGAGGACATTTTTAACTGCAGTTTACAACAAACTACTGTATAATGCTTGAGGACAACTCGAATGAAAGAGAAGAAAAAGAAGTTGAAAATGGTGAAATGAAGAGGAGACACAAACAAACTGCAAATTATGTGCCAGAGTTTTATTGAAGTAAGCAAACAATAAAAGGTTAAAATACTGGGAAGCTTTCACTGACTTTTTCTCCAAATGTTAAACACCAAACTGGACATAAAGTCATCATCAGTTTTCCTTTCATGCTTTTTTCCTTTCGTTTCTTCTGTTTTTGTTTTTGTTTTTTCGTTTGTTTGTTTGTTTTTTATCTTTGCAGGAGCGTTCTCCCAGCGCCACCGATGAGGAGTCCTGAGCGCTAACAGCAGAATAAAGGAGGTTAAAAAAGGGATATGCCACTAGAGTGAAGCTCCACAAACACATGACACATAAATCAAGTCTGTCAACTCCATCCACCCTCCGTCAAATCTCATAAAACAAAAACCTTTTGGTCATCCATGTGGAAGAAAAAAGTAATATGAGATTATAATATCCTACAGTAAACACATGTAGTGTTGAAGATGTGCTCCTTGTACTAAACTGTTGTTGTGGTCATCAGTTGCAACACCGAGAGTGTTTTCGTGTACAGTTTTTCAAGCAACGTGTTTTATGGCAGCAAGAGACAATTGTTTCCTTTTGCATTTCTGATGAAAATAGGACTTAAAAAATGCACTTTCAGAACAAATTATCGATTAAACAAACCGTTATTGTAACTGTAATTGTTGCAATAGCCAACACCCATAACACACAGTTTATTATGGAAGAAGTTGGATTAATTGCCATGTTTTATCAACATATTAAGAGCAAATTACCTAAATTAGATAACGTCATATGCTCTGAAAAAACTGGCTACCACACCATTATTATGAAATGTATGGAAACCGACAGAGGAGATGCAATAATTTTTTAATACAAAAAATTTTCCTAGATGACGTGATAATACGTGACTCACCGAATGTTTCTTCTCTTCTGCCATTCTTAAGGAGGCCGAGTCTGTGGCTGCCATGTCTGCCTATCTTTACGGTGAAAATGTATTCTGTTTACAGTCAGTTAAAGTGACTGACTATAAGATAAAGTAGCTACTAATTCAATCTCTAAAATAGTCCTGAAATGCACAAATTATATTGAATGTCATAACTGTGTTGTAGCCAATATATGGTGAATTCATAATTGATAATTTTATATCCAAACTATATAATGCAGTTACCCATCTTATCTGATTTTTCTAGACGGACTGACCTAACAGAGACCTTGTTTGACCTGAAGTGTTGCTAGACTCAGTGGGTAAAAAGATGTAAACATGGCTGGATGTTTTCGGAGAGAGCCACCTGAATGCCCAGCTACCACCTCACCTTATTTATTGACATAAACAACCCTGATATTTCACTTTGGTGATTTGTACTGTATGTTGCAACAGCGTGCTCTGATAGTCAGCCACTTTGGAGCCACTATGATTACTTAAGTGTGTGTACATCACATATTTGTGACCGGAGCTCACTGTTTGAGTTGTGGGTGCAGGGCGTTTCCAGACTTCTCAGAAGCTCTTTAGAATTTCACCACACTTACTTGACTGAGTTTAACCTAAGATGAGCCCAGCTCTTGCTCTCACGTTGTATTTAGAAAATAAAAACAACCTATTTCACTGCTGCTGTTTAACTCTTTACACTTCCAATGATAAGCACTTATAATTGTTGACTGTAGACGTAAAATAAAATCAAGAGTTTTTCATCAAGCAATCGTCCGTTGATTACAATGAGTACTGTAATTTTTATTTGCTTCTCCTTGAGTTGCCGTGCGGTGATTTTGGAATGATTCAAAGTGCTTAATGGTTTGATGTACTTTTATGTTTATAATTTCAAGACAAAGGACCAGAGGGACAGTAGCTCTTCTCTGTATGTGACTGCCTTGTGGCTGTATAGTGTTAGAGATGCTGTAGAATTTTTTTTAGAATACAGTGTCAACGCATGTGCTCTTTTCTTATCATAGGTAGCTTGAGTCAAGAACATACAACCAAAGCATCAACATTTTCTCCACTAAATTATTAAGTCTTTCTGTATTGTGTTGTGTAACAGTTGCTGAAGGTCAAAATGTAACAATAAATTGCAGTAACACGTTTGTGTGACGTATTTCATTATTCTCGATTCATTTGAATTGAGGATGCGTAAAAGTGGTTTTTCCATAATCTGGTAGAAACTAGGCGAATATCCTATCAGTCCTGTTCATGAAATCGTTATTGCAGCTCACACGCGCTTACGTTATTCTAACCAGGTTTGGATTAAATACATTTTGTTGTTATGAAAGCCTTTTGATCGACAAAGGTTGAAATTTTGTACCCAAATAATTCCTTTTTATTTCTCAGATGTAATGCCCCTGTTTGACCACTAGGATGTCTCATACGCTCAGCTAGTTTTTCAGAAGGCTTGACATAAACAAACGACTTTAGACACACTATTTCTGACCTTAAAATTCTTTGAATTTGTATCTGCGGCTCGGACTGACCTTATTCTGGCCAATGCCACCAACCTGAAGCATAAACTTTGAGTTGTAATGACCCACGTTTCTGAAAGATCGAATAAATGAATAAATCTTATCCCAACTGGTATAAACAACTTTACTACACACCTGGTGTTTATTTTGCTGGCTTGCACAGAGAGAAGTGTGTCAAATATTCAGTCTGGCTTTGGAATATGTCATAGAAGTGTGTGTAGGTACCTGTGTGTACCTGTGGCCCTATGTGTTGGTCGGTTGCAGTGTTTCCTGACTTCTAGGAAACTGCTGTTTCTCTTCATCAACTCAAATTCAGCAGGGGGTTGGTGGCTGGGGGGAGGGGAATTTCCTCAAAACAGCAGATTCACAGGGTTTTACTTCCTCTTCTCTCAAATTGTTCATTAAAATACTACTGTAGACAACAGCTGAAGGCCGTACACCACTATGTACACGTTCATAATGTAAAATCTTTTTGTTCAACCCTCTGGTTTGTCAAACTTACCAAAATGCTAAATTCATTTTATTTTCATGATTGTCCCATGGTCGAGTGGGTACAAGTGGCTGAAATGAGTGTTCTCCGTGGGGTGGCAGGTCTCCCCCGTAAGGAGAGGCTGTGGCACACCGTCTGCATCACCAAAATACTTGGATGAATGAAATGAATGAATGAATGAATGAATGAAACTTGAACTTGAGCCAGAAAGTATTAGACGTGCAGACATACTGGAAGTGAGAATGGGCCCGTTTTAATAAATGTGGACAAATTCAGTCAGATTAGTGATCGCACATACTACTAAACTTAAAAAAACTGGACGAGAAAGAGAAAATACATTGTATGAAGTAGGACAAACCAATTGAATATACTTTATTTTATTTTAATTTACTATGTACTTCCAAAACATCACTTTAAAGATTAAATTGATTATGCAAAACACAGACAACCATAGTGTCTATCAAAGTGTCTATTATTAGCAGTAATAGTAGTAGGAGTACTAGTATGAGCATTAGTTTTATTAGTAATAGGAGTACTAGTATGAGCATTAGTTTTATTAGTAGTAGGAGTACTAGTATGAGCATTAGTTTTATTAGTAGTAGGAGTACTAGTATGAGCATTAGTTTTATTAGTAATAGGAGTACTAGTATGAGCATTAGTTTTATTAGTAGTAGGAGTACTAGTATGAGCATTAGTTTTATTAGTAATAGGAGTACTAGTATGAGCATTAGTTTTATTAGTAGTAGGAGTACTAGTATGAGCATTAGTTTTATTAGTAGTAGGAGTACTAGAATGAGCATTAGTTTTATTAGTAGTAGGAGTACTAGAATGAGCATTAGTTTTATAAAAGAAAGTTAAAGTTTGGTCCAGAGGAGGAGAAGAATAAATGATCCACATCTGACTCACGTCATCTTCCTCATCAGAAGAAGGTAAAGTTGATGTTTTACTAAATCTATTGAGTGAAGGTGAGCGATGTGGTTTGAATTGAATGAATGCATTGTGTACACACACGCACATACACAGAGCTCTCGGGTGGGTGTGTTTATAGTGGGAGTATCATCCTCTTTCACCATCCTCTTAACTTACACACACCTTATCATCGCCTTCATTAAATACAGCCTACATACCAAAACTCTTCAATCACCAAACGACCGCGCAGAATCAGCCGTACACATGGAAAAATGTGGAGGAGAGACAGGCAGAGGATCTTCAGGTCACTTTTCACTATTGTGAGATAAGATAGCCTCCATTTGGTTAGATTAATTTGTCAGACAAATATAGACAAGACAAGTGTCTCTGAGTAATTCCAAGTGATGATCTTGTACTTCAATGCACCTGCTTCAACACAACCTCCTGGCAACAGAGAGGAATTGTGACTTTTTGTATTTGTGTGGTTTTGTTTGAGTTATTCTGATTCCAACACAAAAAGCAATCTTTGGGTGATTCACAGATCATATCATCTGGTAAATCATCATTGCAAAATGTGTGAAAATAGACGTCGAAGTTAAACATAACAAGACCTTACACAAGTTAATAAGACACCCCGTCCCCTCAACACACGTGTGCATTTTGAACATTTCATCCCATGCTCAGGCACCTGAACCTCCCGCATCATCATGTGTCTCCCATTGAATGCAAAGCAGGAGTTTGATTGAGAGCAGCTGCTGGTTTATGCTCACATTTGCAAATGCTGAAGGAATCCGGTCCTCCTACAGGGACTGTACCGTGTGTGACGTGATAGTGATCAGGGGTGGAAAGTAACTGTAGGTAGGAAGAGACAGAAGACACACAGGTAGGAGAGATGAATCGATTTTAAAGTTATTTTTCATTTCCAAAGGAAATACTGCAGTTATGACTCCACCACACATGAAATGTTCAATCCAATAAATGACTTGTAGCTCTCATGTATTTTATGTCTGTGCTTTCAACCAATTGTTACAAAAAATAGGTGGAGTTACAATAATATCACCTGTGTATGTTTCAAACACACACAGCGTTGTGAGAATACGATGAGTGAACGGCGGGGTGAGTCAAGGACAATACACGCGCGCGCGCGCGCACACTCAGAGTGACGACTTTGACTCCGCCCCTCATCGGTGCCCACGTAAATTTAAAGCATCACACCACTGCCGTGGTCACGCCCTCATGTCAGCCCCATTCAAAATGATCAAATGACGCTCGGACCTAGTGCATTTGAAGTTGCCTCTCACCTCCACCGCTCCACTCCCGTCTCCTCTCCGAGCGGCGGCATTTTTGCGCTCCGGTCACCTCCATCTCCATCCAGCTGTGAACTCACGCTCTCCTCCCTGCCTAAGCTGACGTTTGAATTTGTGTTTGCTCGGAGGACCATCATAAGGAGCACGGGACATGTTTGGGATGTGGAGAGGACCCGCTATGCTGTCCACATGGTGCCTGCTGATGCTGATTCAGTGGGCGACTCAAGCAGGTAAGCAAAGGTTCCCGGATGTATCAGTCTGATGCTGCTCAGTGCTCTTTTAAAGTTAGTATATATGTTTTCGGCAAAGATAATCAATGAATCCTTTCGGTTTCAGCCTAGTCCAATATTCTCCGTGTTGCCTTAGTAACGTGACGTCTAGGTTTTATTGTATTCATGTTGGTTTTGGTATTTTTACTGAAACCACAAGGAGACGTACGCATGATATTAACTTCATGCGTTAAAATCCGGCCGGCCGGATGGGTCGTGGTAATCATTTTGGTATGTGTGTGTGTGCTTATGATTGCAATCTACGCACAGCGATGTGATTGGTTAGTGCCCGTCCGGTTTCAAGTTTCAGGTTGGATGGAAAAGAAAAAATCCACAAGCAGGCGGTTGTCAACGAGGAAGGTGTGGCCAAATTCAGCTGCACATTGGAAGGAGAGAGCTGTCCGGCCTTAACCGCAGCCGGTGTGTGTGTGTGTGTGTTGTGTGTGTGTGTGTGTGTGTGTGTGTGTGTGTGTGGCTCGCCCCACCCTCCCTATCTACGCATCCCCAGGATTTCAGCAACGCGTATGTTGCATGGCATGAGTAGCTTCCTGCTTGTCACACACTCCCTCTGACCATACAAAGTGATAGTAAAATACAACAAATAATCTTTCTGAGAAAAAAAAAAACTAAATCATAGTGGCATGACATAATTTAAGCATGAATTTGAACGTGAAAGTTTTACTTGAAGGCATGTTATTTCGTCATGTTCCAAAGACTGTTCAGTAAACTTCACTGGAAATAATTCAGAATAGAATAATCACCGTCTCACACAATATAAACTTGTCTTCAAGCTGTCACGTTTTTGCTGACATGATCACAATCAGCAGAAGCACAATCTAATTTTAATGATAAATGTGAAAGAACTTTAAAAACTTTTCCAACAATTTGTGTAGTCCGGAAGATACACTGTCTTTTGTTTTTTGGCATTTCTTCCTACTTACGAGGCAGAGAGAGGGGAGGACATGCAGCCAAGGGAACAGGTGGGAATCGAACCTCTGCCATGTGCTCTCCCAGGTGACCCACCGAGGTAACCCAGAAGGTTATCTTTAGTGTAAAGCTACTGTAGCAACACAAAAAAAGGAGACATCCTTTCAATCGCTCGCGATTTGTGGAACTCAATGTGAGGAACTTCACAGACTCTGAACACTGTTTAGACTGAAAATAGAACATCATCGGCCTCGGCCTCTTTCTTCAGTTGCTCTGCCAGTCTCCCCCCGGTAACTCGGCTCCTCCAGGAGATTTGTTCATGAGAGCGGTAGTCTTTGTATGACAGGGCGCTGTCAGGGTTTGGCCGAGGATTATCAGATCTTTGATCTGTTTGTGGCACACGGGATGAAACCACAGGTCTTTCTTCCGCTGTCGCTTTCATCCATCAGAAATTTCTCTGTGCCGTACTGTAACACGCATCCAACAGCAGTAAAAAGTGAAAGTTGCAGCACTTGGATTAATCTCCAGAAAATACATTGTAGCCTTCCTGCATGACTGCCAATTGGACGGCTTGCATTATCTCTGGTGAGGCCCCTCGTGATGCTCGTGTGTCTTGGTTATTTATTAACTGCCAAACATAGAAGCATAGCCCTCACTATGTATATTTGAGTCAATGAACGCACCCCTTTGTGAAGGTTCTTGCTGTGTGTGCCGATGTGTGCTTGCACCTGCTGTTTTAGGTGCTTTTGCGAAGAGAGAGAGGAATGAATTGTCTCAAAACGCAAATCACATGGTCACAAAGGAGGATTGTAGTCATGCAGCGTGATGAGGACTTGTCAAACGTCCAGAGGCGCTGGCATTCATCCCACTGGTGCTGTGTGTGCTTACACGTGTGTGTGACAGTAAATGTATTCTTCTTCTTGGGCCTTGAAAGGTCTTACATGGTAGTTTCATTGCAGGGCAGTCTGCTGTTCATCACACTCAAACTGTGAACATAAATAGAATCCGAGCGCTGTTATTTTGCCACCGTAAAAGCAAACTGAATCTCTGATTCTCGGCCTGACATTTGTTCAGGTGTCTTCCACCTGCAGGATGTGGTCTCATGTTCATGTTACCAGCTGTAAGTATAAAAATGTCTGCTACAGTATTTATTTCCTTTGGTATCCGTTACAGTGCAGCAGGAGTGAAGCTGAGTTGTCGAAGTAATTTGAATCCAAGAGAAGAGAAGCAAAAGCACACACAAGTATCATAATTAATTTAAAAGAACACATTTCTCAGACGTGACGGGCCAGTTTGTAAATTCTAAAGTATGATTATGAATCATCTGACGTCACTCATTTTCCAGAGTTGTAAGGAATGAAAAATGTTCCGAACAGCTACATGAACACTCCAAATGGAATTTGTAACTCGCTTACTCAACCTTACTGAAATATCAGTGATTGTTTTGCATTTGTGAAAGATTTCCGTAAAGAAAATGGAAGTTACATCACTGTGAAGATGCTGGCTGTCGACCCATTTGTTGAAGCAGTATAAAAATGGAAACAATGGTTTTTTGTGCGTAGTTTCCGTCCTCAAAGACTGACGGGAAGTGCCTGCATTTGACACACTTTTAGTCCTTGTCTCATAGAAAGATTAGCATGATCAATAAATTTCAGAGAGAGGAAACTTGTGTTGGAGTCTGTTATGGTTCATCTGTGGTACCAGCTGGAAGATGAGAGGAAGCCTTATTCTCAGAATCCCCTCGGGCTGCTTCCCCAGTCTGACCTCTTGTGTGTCTAAGTATTTCCTGGAATTGCTGAGTTTGTGCCAGAATGTTTTTTGTAAAATCCCACACAGTTTTATTTTATTTTCCCATTGTCCTGTCGAGAAATGACGCAGTCCAGTCATTGGCCCGGTTTTATTTTGTTAATGGGAGGTTCATAGGAAACCACCCTTCCGTCATGTTCAGCCCTCTCTATTCTAATCATCCATGGCTGTGTGTCAGTGTGTGTTGGTACTGTTGAATCTATGAGCACTCATTTACACACCTAACTTGATAGACAACCTAATGTTTAGAGCCACTGCCTCTGTGCGTGTGGGCCGCTGAAGTGATGTTGTTATGAGGAATGCCACTCTGGGACCAATCAGAATCTGGTGGTGTGATGGTGAAACTCCTCCCATTCTATTGTCTTAAAGGGATAGCCTGGCTCACCAAAACAATGACAGTGCAGAGGTGGAGTGACCTGTGGAGTGAGAGCGACCTGTCTTAGTTTCACGTGTGTGATGTTGGTCGCCTCTTTGCTTTGAATGTGTGGGACAGAGAGGTGTGATGGACCTGGGGGTCACTGGGGGTCAGACAGAGTCAAACTAATAAAACTAGTGAAGTTGGACAGAGGTGTGAGAAACCTGGGCTTATCGGTAACTTTGTGAAACCACCAAGTAATAGAGGTGTAACAGTTGATGGGTTTGATGTTCTCTTCTCTCCTGACTACTTTGAAAATCAATGAATCCATTGGAGTAGTCTTACAGTATAGACTGTTTCCTACCATTAGAGAGGCAAGCCCTCTTAATAATGTTTAAAATAAAATGTATTCATAATAGAATTGACATAATTACTTAATTAGGCCAGTTAGATGTGGATAATGTATGGTCATTCAAGACGGAGACCAGTAAATGATGCATTAAGACTCGACGATGAGTCCTGACTACATGAGCAGGTGCTTCATCATTTACCGATGCAGAAAGAGAATGCAAAGCATGGATCTGGCAAAAACTATGATTATTCACAAAATACATGCCGATTTGCCAACTAATTCATGATGTGTCTTTTTAATCCTCAATTAAAAATGAGTCATTGATTAGAATTCCAGTGAAAATGTGTTATCAAAGATAGACATCCGGTAGATGTTTGTTCTGTGGTGGTAATACTTCCTCTGTCCGAATGTTTCAAATTGTGATGTCAGTACCACATATCTTGTGTGTTGTTATCCTCAATTGGTAATCTGCTGTGAAATAAATAAAGTGGAAAAGGTGTAGTGTCCACATCGGGGTGGCCTTCAAATGTGCATGTACACACACACACGTGTTTAGTTTACTATTAACTTCACAAGCATATCAGATGTTGTATTGACACAGTGTGATTATAAGTTACTCTGTGGCAGCAAAATGTGAAGTATAGAACAGGTGATGTGAATATGAAAGAAGTGGTTGGTAGGACTGATAACTTTCAAAAATATCCAATTATAATAATCCGATTGTTTGGCTCCTAGTAAGGTCGCACTGATGTCTTTCTGTTTTTCAGTACTTTTATGTAACCAAAAAGGCTTAAGTAAAAAGTTGCACAATGCTTCTGAAATGAAAGAAAATCTATTTGCTCCTTTCTAATTACAAAAGGAAATTACTCCGCATGCAAAACTTGACTCGAGAGAGATTAAGTGTCTAGATACTGAAAGAGCGATGACACTGCATTTTTCAGTGCTTTTGTCAGCTGACATTCAATACCCAGGCCAACTGGTTTTGTGTCATTCCATATTGTTCATTATCTTTACTTTCTTTGATCACTTGTCCACATTGACAATGATACTAAAAGAATTTAATGTTCTGTTTGACTTTCTCAGATGCAGCGTACATATGTAACGCCAGGCAGTTTAAATGTGGGAACGGCCGGTGCGTCACCAACAGATGGGTCTGTGACGGAAGCGACGACTGCGGTGACGGAACCGACGAGCTGTCTTCAGCCTGTGGTACGTCGCTTGAAATTGAAATGAAATTCAACACATGAAAGAAACGTCATGTCCGTGCATACATAATACATGGACAGGTACATCACGGAACGTGTTCATGGAAAGCAGGAGCACAGTCGTTCGCATTGGTGATTGATTGAGCCTTATCTCACTGTGGACATGTGTTTGTGAACAAAGTGACTCACACTTCCTGCTTCTGTCCTTTAAGAGACCAAAACCTGTCAGGAGTCAGAGTTCAACTGTGGCGCTCCCCGGTTTCAGTGTATCCCAGAAGGCTGGCACTGTGACGGCAAAGCGGACTGTGACAACGGGGCTGATGAAGGAAACTGCAGTAAGACACTTCAGGAATACTTGGAGTAGAAATGCCTCAGTAAAAGCCATTTAGCTGCTGAAGTATTTGAAGCAAAAGACTCTCTTGACTAACCAACGTTTTAACAAAAGTAGTTAAAAGTATGGATTTTCCTTTAGTTATGTAGTTAAAAGTTAACAGTTGCCAAAAATTCTATTCCCTAGTGAAGTACAAAGTCTGCTAAAACATGCATGGCTGTGTGGTGAAGCGTGACACACTGCTACTGACTCTCTTAGTTTTGCTGTGTTAATCGTAGCGTTTCCCATCTCCTCCTCTGCTTCATCACAGCGGCCAAACAGTGCAAAGTGAATCAGTTCCAGTGTGCCAACGGCCAGTGTATATCCACATCGTTCGTATGCGACAAAGAGAGCGACTGTTCGGACGGCTCCGATGAAGCTTCCTGCCCCAAACCCACCTGTGGCCCGCGCTCCTTCCAGTGCAACAATTCAATGTGTGTGCTGGCGCTCTGGCTCTGCGACAATGACAGGGACTGTCTAGACGGGTCTGATGAGTGGCCCGAGAACTGTGTGGGACGGGAGCCGGAGAAGACGGCAGCACCGTGCGGCGTCCACCAGTTTCAGTGTGCTAATGGGGAGTGTATCCACAAACGCTGGAGGTGCGATGAGGCTTCAGACTGCCAGGACGGATCGGACGAGGTCAACTGCAGTGAGTCGGCGCATCCTTTCCTTCAATAGATAATAGAATAATAATAGATTTTTCAGTGTGTAAGTACAGCTTCAATGTAAATGGGAGATTCTTGGGGGGGAAAAGCTTTTGGCACAAAGTGTCTCTTAGTTATGATGATCTTCGTGATCCTACTTGTTCCATATCGGCCCAGCCCTCTCCTTCTCTGTCCCATTTCTCTCCTTTCCATTCCTTCATCCGTTCATTGTCTTTCTTTTTCTAGGTCATCCCACTTGTCCCTTTGATGATTTCCAATGTAGTAACGGCCTGTGTATCCACGGCAGCCTCCAGTGTAATGGAGAGTTTGACTGCAGTGACCATTCTGATGAGGCCGACTGCCACAAAGGTAATTCTCCAACGAACTCAGTCTAATTGCTATTGCACAAGACTCCTCCCAAACTATTGACCCTTACAGCCTGGGACGCCATCAATTCTTATCTCCTGTCATTAGATTACAATTAAGTTCAAAATTCCTTGATCTTCTCTGCAGAAAGTGTTTGTGAAGGCCCAGACATGTTTAAGTGTGGCAGCGGGGAGTGTATAAGCTTCCAGAAGGTGTGTGACACAAAGAGTGACTGCAGGGACTTATCAGACGAGCCTATCAGTCAATGTAGTAAGTAACTTTTCCTCTGCTTACTTGGCTGTCTTATGTTTTGTTAATGATGTGCATAAAACCCAACAGGGAGAATACGTTTGACTTACTGAGGGTAAAAGGGAAACCACATGATAGCCTGGAAAATATGAGTTGAACAGCCATTCTAGTATCCTGGGCTGACTGACTGTAATAGTTTGTGCCATGAGTGAGTGAGTTTATAGCATCTTTAAGGAAAAAGTTGTCTCCCATAGGTCTAAATGAGTGTTTGGACAAAAATGGAGGCTGCTCGCAAAACTGCAATGATCTGAAGATTGGCTACAACTGCTCCTGCTCTGCTGGCTACAGCCTGAAGGTGGATAAGAGAACATGTGAAGGTGAGAGGAGCAGGAAAGTTATTTTAGTTTTGGTCCTGGACAGCTGTTTTACTGTAATGGCATGCCTTATGGAAATTTTGCTCTCTCTCGAATCCGAAATTTCATCCCTTCTTCCCTCACCTGCAGACATTGACGAATGTGCTGATCCAGACATCTGCAGTCAGATCTGCATCAATCTGCCTGGCAGCTATAAGTGCGACTGCAAGAGCGGCTACAAAATTGATCCTGCAAGCAAAACATGCAAGGCTGTGTCAGGTAGTGAAGGATTCAATGACCCCATTCTTTATGACAGTCATTACCATTTCAGATAACTTCTCATGTCTTATGCGTAGTGAGTTGACTGACCGTAGCAATCCTCTCCTCTCCAGGCACCGTGCCTTACCTGTACTTCACCACCAAACACGAGGTGAGAAAAATGTCAGTGGACCGCAGCGAGTATGTGCGGATGATCCCTCAGCTGAAGAACGCCGTGGCTCTGGACGTGGACGTGCCTAACGAGATGATCTTCTGGTCCGACATGTCTTTGAAGAAAATCTACAGGTTAATACGATTTACAAGGCTCTATTTTGACTGAGATCGCTTCCATTTACGTGTGTGTTCAGTGAGCAAGGGTGACGTAAGACACCTTGGCCGCACCTCACTATCCTGATTGCTCTGCGGGGTTTTAGCTGTCTCAATGAGCACCCTGTTGTTTACCAAAGAAATTAATATTTTCATGAACATTCCGGATTAAACGAGTTTTCATCCGTACATGAATTAATAAAATGAAAAAAATTATTTTGAATAAATGTAAGGTAAACATTTATGGCATTGCTAGTTGGTAGCTAGGAATGCTAGTTGGTAGCAAGGAATGCTAGTTTGTAGCTAGGAATGCTAGTTTGTAGCTAGGAATGCTAGCTTGTAGCTAGGAATGCTAGTTTGTAGCTAGGAATGCTAGCAATTCTTAGAGGACAAACGATAAAATGGCCTCCCTGTCCGAAACATCAGCAAAAATTCCAATCGCATAGAAGACCAGTCCACTTGAAAGTTCAGCGCTCATTACAATTCAATAGAAAGTAATCGAAAGGACAATGTAGCAACAATCGGCCAATCAGAATTTAGGAGTTAGAATTTACATTTAAAACAGTAGAATGACAACACCTTCAACTTTCCAACAGCTCCAAGTTGGACCCGGAAGGAAACATCAACACATCCCACCAAGTAATCATCGACAGCGAGCTCGAGGCCCCTGAGTGCATTGCAGTCGACTGGATCCATGGAAACATCTACTGGACTGACAGCATGAAGATGACCATCTCCGTGGCGACAACAGATGGCAGCAAGAGGAAGACCTTGATCAACAAAGACCTGGAGAAACCAAGAGCCATCACAGTGGATCCAATCAACAAGTGAGTTGCCTTAAAGTTTTGGAAAAGACTTTTTACAAATTCCAACTCGTCTTTGCATTGATTGTTGAGGTGTGTGATCCCAGGTTTTAGATTTTTTTTTTGTCCTCTCCAGTTTTATGTACTGGACAGATTGGGGATCTTCAGCCAGAATAGAGAAAAGTGGGTTGAATGGAGCTGACCGCGTTGCCTTGGTGACTGATAACATCGCCTGGCCTAATGGCATCACCTTTGGTAAGTGGAGGTTCACGCTCATTTTGAAATCAAAGTGTTAAATCAACACTCCGCAGTGCTAATCAGTCAAATATCTCTGTGTGATTGTTTGTCCCTGTGCACAGACGTGGTCAACCAGCGCATATACTGGGTAGACGCCAAGTTGCACACAATCTCCAGTGTTGATGTGAACGGAGGGACACGGCACAATATCCTTTTGATAGAGGAAACGCTGTCTCACCCCATGTCACTGGCTGTCTTTGAGGTTAGCAAAGATGTTAAATTTTCAGTTTATCAACAAGTTACAAGCGTGTCTATGTTGATTTAATTTCAACATCTCTTAATACATGTTACAGTCTGTGGTCACCAAAACAAATGGCTGTCACTCTCAAAATGCTTTGTGGTCGTTTTATGTTTTTGAGTAAACTTTTGTTAAACACAGCAGGAAAACAAGCAAATATTTCAAATTGGGATCATTTGAGAAATTAAGACAAATGCTTAAATTATAAGTACAAAAAAAAGAAGAAGAACTTGGCAAAAATGACAAAAAATTCATGCCTCATTGTTTCTGCTCAGAAGACTGTTGTGCATTTCATGTTTTGTGAATCTGTGTTAATGAGTTATGTCTCTTCTGTTCAACAGGACAAAGTGTTTTGGACTGACAGGGGCGTCAGTGCAATTTTTAGTGCCAACCGTCTGACAGGAAATGACATCTCAGAGCTGGCACAGAATCTGAACCATCCAGAGGACATAGTACTTTACCACAACCTCAAGCAACCTACTGGTATGGCAACATCACCACACCACACCTACAGTGTCACAAACCTACACGTTGTACGCCATGTTTTCTGAAGCTCTTTAACTGTCTCTCTGACAGGTAAGAACTGGTGCAGTGAGAGGAACGCCATCAATGGAGGATGTGAATTTCTTTGTCTCCCTGCTCCTGTGATCAACCCGCAGTCGCCTAAATACACGTGCGCCTGTCCTGACCACAAGACTCTGGGACCGGACATGAGGCAATGTGTCGCTGGTAAATGTTTCTCTCGCTTACGCAAATTACGCCAATTTTAGGACAATCCCGTCTTAACTGTCTGTGACGTCATCATATTGTCTCTGCAGCCCCTCCTGCTGAATCCGTGTCCACCACAAAAACGGCTTCCAAGCAACCTGCCCCAACTACCGCTGCAAAGCCGACAACTACCTCCTCTGCCCCCCACAATCCCCGGGACTCTGATCTGATCTCCACGCAGAGAGCTCCGCAGTCGGAGGTCACTGGTCAAGGTACAGGAAAGACCTTTATGACTGACGCTGTGACACGCTACGATATTTACAGCTAGAATATTTGTAGCCACGTTACAAATGATAACCCAACCACAAATCAGCAGTTGACTATTTTGGGCCAACAGAGTTGGGCCAACATGCAGCTTGGATGGATTCTGGACATAAATGTCAGAAATAAATCATAAAATACAAACAATAAGTCCTCTTTTTGAGGAGTTTGAGGAATCTCATAAGCAGAGAATGTTGCCTAAAAAATGCTGTAAGTCTCTCTGCGTCTTATGGTATATTGAATGTACAAAAACATTTCTTAAGAATGCTGTGAACAATATACTCTGATTAACAAACCGATAAGTCGTCTATATTGAGCGAATGAGTGAATCAGTTCAAATGCATCTCTGTATACAGCTCACTAAAAAACTTACAGCTTTTACCTTAATCATACAGATGACATTTGGAGTTGTCGGACTTGTCTTTTGATCGCTCTTTTGAAATTAATTTTGAATCAAGATCTCACTTAAAACCTTGAAGACATTAAATAAATCTTTTTAGTATACAACTAATACAACGTCTTCTGCTTTTTCAGTGAATAACAGATTAGCAGCCATGCCCAAAGAAGCCGAGTCCCACCCCGTCGCTCTCTACATCGTGCTGCCATTAAGTACGTTTCAGCAGCGTTCCTGAATTCGAACACACAACTGTATTCACGCTTTTCACCTAAAGATCTATTCAATAACGGTCTCTTTTCAACTCCTCTCCTGCACTGTAGTGGTCATGTGTCTGATGGGTTTCGGAGCAGTGTTCCTATGGAGACACTGGCGTCTGAAGAACACCAACACCATCCACTTTGACAATCCCGTGTACCAGAAAACCACTGAGGATGAGGTACACATCTGCAGGACTAGCTCTGATGGCTATGTTTACCCTCAGGTAGCTTCAGGATGATACAAAGTATCTTCATTATCATTAGATGGAACATTTCTTAAAAAAAAATGTACAGTAAGTAGTGTGTTGATTTGCAGCTTTGCTTATTCGGCTACCATTTTTTTTTGCAGAGGCAAATTCTGAGTATGGAAGACATGGACACTGCTTGACCAAGACATGAAGAAGACGCTAATGCAAAGCGTCAAAAGCCATTGCTGTTGTGCACACCCCACTCCCTCCTCCAGTGACCTCATTTAGTGGCTTGTGTTTCTGCCGTCTGTGCTGTGGCGTTCAAGAGAGAAGAACTAACATGAAGAGAAAAAAAGGAAAAAAAAGCGTTGACGCTGCGGTTTTACACGACAAAAGAGAGCAACTGCAGGTAGCTCTTTAGTCTGATCACAAAATGGTTTCAAATGAAGGACTAAGTAGATGATGTTCCCAGCCTTAACTCTAATATACTGAAGTTATTTTCTGTAAATCACTATTGATCCAGCCTTCTTGCTTGTGAACTTTGGCACGCATAATTTCCAAACCAGGGTTCAAAGTAACTAATTCTTTAACTTGATTTTTTGCACAGAATCAACTCAACATAAATGTTAGTGGGACGCCTCGGCAGTTGTGCTTATTTTTACGTTGACGTAAATAACCAATACTAGAATCTCTACATTAACTTATCATTTTAGACATGGTGGTAGCTAAACAAAGCTTCGTCTCTGTCTGGTTTCGAAATGTGGCTTCAGGTTTTGCAGGTCTAACCTGTAAGACCTGACCTGTAATGTCTTAACGTTCAAGTGCGTGTGTGTGTGTGCCTTTCATCCCCACACCAGCCACTTTGTCCAGCTTGAGCTACATTTATTGAGTGGACAGAAAAGCTTTATTGCTCACACTAACTTGCAGTCCAGTTTTAGTGCTGATCGTACCATAGTGCTTTAAGGCAGAAATGACACTCGCCACGTATACATCACATTAAAACTTACTTATTGCTGCCATTGTAGCATAATCAAAGTTTTCAAACAACACCATAATGCGATGAACATCAAAGTAACCACTGATTTATTTTGGCATGCAAATGTCCTACTAGGTTTATTGCATACTGAAATTATGCGATGAGAATGACACAATTCTTTTTACTGCATCAATGTATATGGCTAAAACACATTTTACATAGTATGGATTAATAATTGGAGAACTGAGTGCATGTAAGCATAGTAACCATAGTGTGCAGAGTTATACATTTTGTTAACTACAATACCAAAGGCCTTTCTATAATTGTTTAACCAGGAAGCTCACGGTATAAATTGATGTTGATCAATGTCAATGTTATGTATTTTTTCATTTTTTTGACCAATCTAAAGTAATAATAATGTATTTAAGTAAAGAGAGATTTACAGAAAGTTTACGTTGGAAGTGGAAAAGCTGCTGTATTGTCTGAAGTCAACCAAATTGAAGAAAATGTCTTAATAATGCTTGTAAGGAATGCATAAGTAGAAGCTATTGAATGTCATTTTAAAGTGATCAGTTTTCACGTCACTGTAAATAATGGTCTCTGTAAATATTTGTAAACACTTGATCACTTGTGTGTTCACTGCTGTTGCCTTTTAACTTTGTACATTCCAACATTAAGAAAGATTGTAAATAGTTGAGATTGTTTTATTTATTTATATGAAGGTATAAGAAGATGTCATTTATTTTGTCATCTTGCTGAAGGACATATATTATCTGGTTTTATGGTGAAAACACTGCTTTTGTTCCTTTAGAGTGTGTTACGTTATTTAACAGATCGGTTACACGTGCTCTCTGCAGGGTATATGACATCCTTAGACTCACTATCATTTGTTTTATTTTCAGTGATAATTTATTTTACATCTGACCTTCACATTTATTTACCTTTTTTCTTCTCCACATACATCACATGGAATTGTTTATGTTGTGTACTGTAAGTCTGTATGAGCCTGCTTGTTACACACAGAATGCTTTGAATTTTGTCACCTGTCAATATTTTTTTTTGATAATTATTGTTTTTGTTAAATAAAAGTGAATCTATGCAGTTGTATCGGTTTAAATTGTGTCTTATGTCATTATCATGAAAAAGAACATGACGTTCCGAGAAGAGATCCTGATAACAAACGCTGTGATAGTACAGGAACATGAAATATTGATTCGTCCGTAAGCACTAAATGCAGTTACGGAGCTCTCCACTAGTGAAGTAAATTATTCTGAGACACAATGGGTGTACGTGAAACCTGTTTATCTTGAATGTTGCCCAATGCGCACTACTCTTCATGAGTGACATCATACGAGAATGCACATTGACTGACGGAGATGAGTTAGCTCTGGTTCCTCCTCTCAGCCTTTGTTTAAGGAACACATTTGTAATCAGATGTTAATGTCTTGGAATGGGAAAGGCAACTTAAACAAATGTGCTTCCCCTTATTTGAATGACCTGACATGTTCGCCTCTGGCTCCACAGGCAGCCTGGTTTCACTTGAACAGTAGCACAGTGGGTTTCAAATATGCGGTGTCTTGACTTTCAAAACAGCTCTAACCAGAAAAACTCCCTTCGCCTGCATCGATTGCAGGTCGTAGAGGTCGTTAGTTTGGCCCTATAGCAGAGAATGGGGAATGTGCTTATTGTAATGTTTCAGGCTTTCCTCTGTGCAGATCAATAGGAACCATCCATGCCTGCCCTTTTTTGGCAGCGCAATGAAGGGAAGAATTTGCTGCTTACGGCGTGCATGGATCTTAATTCTGAGTCATTTCCCAACGGCGCAGGAAAATATATCGGATTTGAGTCAGACTAGCTGTTCAAAACCTTTGTACTTTAGCATCAATGCATTCGTTCAGTCTGTCTGTGGAGTCTGTGGACACACCCAACCAGCAGGCCTGCTTCCCCTCTCTAACAGAATCAATACAATCCATAATTCATCTGCCCTGATGGTTCCCCGTCATAAAGCACAAGACACATCAGGCTCAGAGAGGTCGGTGTGGCCACTGAGGAAGTAGTAACAGTACTATCTTCTAAAAAAAAGTGTTACAGTAAATGGGAAGTGATTTCAAAAAATACAGCCTCGCTAAAACAATGGGATGCTTTTTGTTTTATGAGGTTCAAAACACAGGCAAGCAGCATGATTAATGTCACACATACATACACACGCACATACATACTGTGCATACATCTCGCTGGTGGGATGAGGCGAAACTGGATTTTCTGTCATAGATCAGAGTGTAGCAAACAAAAAAATTTGAAAAATGTGTCTCACTCTGTGTGTGTGTGTGTGTTTGTGTTTGACATCAGCTCAAAACACTATCAAACTGTAGTATGTGGCAAGTCAAGAACTGGATCCACATTCCACAACGAAGCGCTAACACACACACACACACCCAAAGAGTCTCACTTTGTTCGCAGAAACTGTTTGATTCATGATTGAAATTATTGTCATCATCCATCCGTGGGATTAATAGAGCAGCTGTGCACTATTTGATCGTATTCTACTCATAACAATGTTGACTGGGTGCCATCGTGCGTTAATGAGCATTACCCCTGAGGAACAGGTGCTCCCCAGGCACAAGTGACAGATGACACCTGTTACATGGCCTCAGCACCTTGTCCTCACCTCATTGTTTAAGATAGTCCGCCGTCTTCCCATTGGCCAGCTGGTAACAAAGGGGCGGAGTTATATCCTCACACCACTGAATCGTCAGCGAGAGGGAGTGTCCTCAAAAATTACCAGATGAAGCCGAGGGTGATGGGCGGTGGACAAATATTACCCAAGCATGGCATCAACTGTCCTGGTGATGAAGTAACAACAATGGACTGTTTTGTCTCAGCTTGACAACCCTAAGCCAAACAAACCAAACTGCAGCATCTCTGGCTGCAGCGCACAGTGCCGCTGCTAATCAAATGTTTTGCTACTCGGAAACCTGTACGCTTGACCCGACACAGTTTTTACACTGTTAACGTAGGAGCATCCGCGAAAGGTGAGAGGGTCATGAGATCGCTGCTGGGTGTCTCCTATCAGTTCCAAAAGCACCACTGACAGATACCATCATGGCGCGTTTTACAGGAAGTCTCTCTCATCGTGTGCCACCCTGCCGATGTTAACTGGTCTGAACCTGACCACAATCTGTCACCTTCAACAACACGGAGCACTAAAAAGACAACGTTCAACTAATCCCAGATCACAAAACGCCATGTAGATTGACACAAACACGACTTTACATTGATCTCTTTAAATTCCTACATCTGGACCACGTGCATCCCAACAGCCATGTCTTTGCTTTTACAGATGGAAGATGGATTGTAATGGAGATCTGTCGTCGTAAGAAAGCTGAAAACGGCTGAGCTCATAATTATCTTTTTTAATGTTGTTTCTTGAGATCACATGTTCGTTCAGTTTCTGAGGATAGCAGAAGTCATTTTCTCGTGGTAACGGGTTTATTTATCACGAGAGAACATCTTTGTTTCCTTGAGATAATTGTAGAGAGCTGGAACATTGTGTCTGGTTCATTTGATCAGCCTTCAAGATCACCGTCATGGCTGTCGAGGAGGATTCATAAGTGAACAGGAAGTCGAGGCATAAATGTTCAGCAGTTCACTCACTTATCTAGCTTTGTTATCTCGAGATATTGGAACAATTATCCCATGATCTTGAGATAATAATATAAAAAGAATAATTGCCTCCCTAATTATTGTATACCAGAGGGTTTTCAACCTATTTTTGCCCTTTGACCTTTCTTTGTCTCTCCTTTTGAACCAAGCTTACTGGAAATGATTAGCTTTCCCCTCATCAGTAACAGCCAGCCGGAATTGCTGCAGCAGCTTAAAATGTGTGCTACCTAGAGCGCTCGTTATTGTTGAATCCCATTTCCAAAGGAATTACAAACGGTCATATGGTTATGGGCAGGTCATAGCAGCAGTGGAGTCATGTTAGAATTGGGTCACACACAGGGCCGCAGACGCAAAGAAGAAAAAAAGTCTCTTGTTTCCAGCTCGTCTGTCCGTTTAAGTGCTTCCATGTGTTTGTGTTGGAGATCAGACTCAGTGGCAAAGCAGTTGCGCCTGTTTTTTTCTTTTTCTGCATAATGCAGATCACATGAACCCGAGGAAGAGGATTATACTGTAGGTTTGAAAAGATGAAAAGAGAACATGTTGATTGAGGGAAAATTCAGATTGAAGACAGTCATGTGGTTGAAATCCAAATATTTGTGGTTGCCGACATTGACTTGAAGAAACAGAAATATATTCGAGTGAAAACTTTAACTTTGGAGAGTCTTTACAATAGCGTTGGCTGCTATAAACCTGCCTGTGTTTCAGTTAGGTGTTGGTCCTCTCATTTATAGCCCAGATATGATCATATCTAAAATAAACAGTGTCTTGATAAGAAGAACCAAACCTCTGTAGGCAGAAGGAGTTGGACGTTTGGGTCTCGGAGACAGACACACGGCTGAGTGTAGTGTGTTATTCTTGGTGTGGGACAAACGTAAGAATATCGAGTGGATCTGGGGCATAAAACCTCAGACAAGGGCATGTTGGGGGTTGGGTGAGCTCTGTGTTTTAAGCTGTTTCATGCACATGTGATCAATGAATTAAGCCAAAGGCTGCAAGTCGGTGTAAAACTCTGATACCACACCGTGCTGCAGCTTTTTGTCAAAGTGCGTCATAACGCCTTCTGAAGGCCCCAACGATGCACAGATAAGGCTGCAAGGTCTTTGACCAGGTCCTTGAATATGCACTATATGTATTCTATGTATGAATTATTGATCAAGTCTTCATTTGTGTTGGTATAACAAAGGGCCAAAGCTTTCATTTCAGATGACAAGGAGTAGCTAATGTGGCACAACCCTCTGTCCATGTACAATGTCACGTGTTTATGAGCAAACGGCCAGAATGTTACTTTTTTTTATCCATAACCGTTATAGAAACAAATAAGTTAACAAAAGGTAAATTTTATCCAGGATGAGTACCATAGAACAAAAATGACCGGGTGTAAAGTTGAATATATTTTTTCTTTCTTTATTCTGCTCTATACCGCTAACAGACTGTAGTTAATTTAACAGTCCTACTTTTAAAAAATGTTTTGAATGAATTGTATCAAAATAATTGAATTGAACTGAATCATATAAATGTAAAAAATCTGATGCTTTGAGTTTCTTCCTAAATAATGCACACACAATAAAAGATTACCAAAAATCTCCAAAATTTGGAGATCTGTTTTGAAATGACTGCAAAACATTAATGTGCAAAACAAGCCGTTGCAGGTTTTGTCTCATTAAGACCCCGCAGACATGGAAACACAGAAGCTGTCTCCATTAAATTAAAAAATAGAACAGGTGGATATTATAATTGCTATGCTCGGTCAGATCTGAACATAGACACATACATGGATTGTGCTTTTATCACCAGATTGATTTATCTGATTATATTGACTTTGAGCTAGTTTCTTCTGCATTTCAAGGGGAGCGTTGCACTTTCTTATTTTTACATTTCACTGAAGATTGGATGATGGTTTGTTTAAGATAAACTCTGTGTTAAGCTCATGCATCGTTGCTCTTGTTAAGAAAAACTTGTCAGTCAACATGGTTTCAGTTCAGTCAGTGTCATATTTGTTACAAAGTAAAAAGAACACATTCTTGTGTGAACATAATAAACCGTCTGAAACCTGCCAGCAAGAAAACCTAAAAAATGTTTTTTTCCAATTTTGGAGGATTTTATTTAGGATTACATTCCAAACTCTACAAAATTAACCTCCAGTTTTAAAGTTTCAAATGAATAATTTCATAATATTATAATATATATATATATATATAAAACTCAATGTTTGTCTGACGAAAGCTATTTAATTGTGTGATTATTGCAAATGTATTATTATTATTGTTAGTAGTAGTAGTAGTAGTTAACCACTAGATTTAGTCCCTCGTTTCTCGTTCCTGTTATAATTTGTTAATCTATGCTGCCCTCTAGTGGATATTCTGAGCAGCACATCCTCCTCGAGTCTTTCAGGTGAGTGCGGCTGCCTGGTAAATGTTTTACCTGGGTGTGTGACGTCACGCCACCTTCAGGAACAAGGATCCCTTGAGTGTACGAATGGTCACGGGTGGCTCACGAATTTCGCCACTTTGAGTGGGAAAAACGTGTCGATAGTGGAGAAAATCCGTGTTTGAGTTGAAAGTGACTTTATTTTGGAGTTTACTTTGTGGAAAATGTCTGCCTCCGCTATATTCGTGCTGGATCTGAAGGGAAAGGTAAGATCAGATCAGCGCTCGATGAGAAGTCGTCAGGTGGATGAGGACACGCAGGCGATTCAACCACCAAACCTCACACGTCCGTTACATTTTTAACAGTTTGTGTTTGACGCTTTCTGCCTGTTCTTTTAACTGTTAAACATTAATCGCGTCGTTAAAAATTAACAGGCAGAGACACTCACTGGCCTCTGAATTCCCCCTGACACTTCCGGATCCACGTCGTGCTGCTGCAGCCTCACACAACTTGATGCCAACTGAAGGGAAACACGCACAGCGCTGTGTTAAGATGAGAAAGTTGTGCAGTTGTGTGAAGACAAACAGCCTTTTCTTTGTGTAACCTTAAACCGGGTGGATCCTGGGAGGAGATACACGCAGGGTTTCATGTGTCCTCTGTGTTTGGTTCTTTCATTTGATTTGATCTCATCATGACTGCAGGCTAAGATATTTAACTGTGTTGCATCTCAAGCAGTATTTCTCTTTTTCACATCTTGGCTGATTTTAATAATGATAGCAACAACAACAACAATTATACTACTGCTACTACTACTACAACTAATAATAATGATGGAAGAGTAACAACAACAAAAAATACTTTTTCAATTATTTTAAGTTGCTCTTACATCTACAAAGCAACAGCAAACAAAATAGCAAGAGCAATGTCGTTTAGTAACCTCTGAAACTCTGAGGTATCAACCAATGGGTCCATCTTGAGATATACATATATACATATACTGTATATGTATATTTATATGTTTGTATTCAAGTAAAATGCCATCAGAAGATGGTAACTATATCAGGATGCATTCTGGGGAAATCAGTGTAAAATGAACCAAAATCAAATACAGAATTAAGAGAATTTTAAGGGTCAAATGAAAAGAGGAAAACCTAACATCTGTTATAGCTGGGTGGAAGCTAGTCTCATTTAGGATTCAAACATTTGGGAACAGGAAAGAAAAAACGTGGCAAATTATCAACATCCATTCATCATCCATTCATTTTCTAATCCACTTATTCCTTGTCAGGGTTGCTGTGGCAACAGGGCCAACTGAACAATCCAGACATGCATTTCCCCACCAACTTCCCTTAGACTTTGCTCGGGCATCCCTAGATATTCGCAACACCCAAAAAGGATTTCACAATTAATGAATATGTGAAGTTTCTCATCGGACCGCTGGATAATCAGGATATACCTAAAAACATTGTAATGGTAACCAGCATGTTTGACTGATAACTGTGATGTTATTCCACTTAGGTGTTGATTTGTCGGAACTACAAAGGCGATGTGGACATGGCGGAGATCGACCACTTTATGACCTTGCTCATGCAGCATGAAGAGGAGGGTCTGATCTGTCCGGTGATGTCACACGGCAGCGTTCACTTCATGTGGATCAAGCACAGCAACCTGTACCGTATCTTTGCCCTGGATGTTGGTGTCACATGATGTTTATCAATGTATTCAACCGTAATGTGCAACATGGTCGAGGTTTCTAAGTGTGAGAATTCGGATTTGTTGATGGGTATCACTCAACGTTGACAGTATATGTAATATAATATAAATGTGCAGATTAGTCCTTGACCTGATCTCCGTGCAGTGGTGGCCACAACTAACAAGAACTCCAATGCCTCTTTGGTGTATTCGTTTCTGTACAAACTAGTTGAGGTGAGTCAGATGGATGATGGCAGTCCAAAAATGATCATCCAAAACAAACTGGCACCATGGAGGGCTCAGTGTGGTAAAGCTGACGTCTGTTGGGTTTAATGCAGGTGTTCACAGAATACTTCAAAGAGCTGGAAGAGGAGAGCATCCAGGATAATTTTGTAGTCGTCTACGAGCTGCTGGATGAGCTGATGGACTTTGGGTTTCCCCAGACCACCGACAGCAAGATCCTACAGGAGTGAGACACGCAAACACACACATAGAAAGATTTAAACCTTTGGCACCAAAGTCATGGTCATAGTTTTACTTTTCATTGAATTTGACTTTTATTTGCCACTTAAAATGAACACACCACGTTTCACGTGTTTTTCTATAAATCTCTATAATCAAGTATAATTTTTGCTTTTTTTTCGCAGTGATCTGCCTTATCCAGACATTCAAAACAAGTTGATTTGTATTAGATGTGTTGGGAAAAACTTAAACGCTCAATTTTGATGCTTTAAAACGGCACAAAATGGTTCACATTATCTGATAGAATTTGATTGCTTATGTTTTTTTTAATTTTTAAATATTTTCCCTCGATAATTTGGATACATTTTCAGGATTGAAATTTTTAGACTTTCCAGAATCATTTTCTTACATTTTCTTCCCTTGTTGATTTGTATAGAATTAATAATTTTCTAGAGGCAGGTGGGAAATTGGGTGGCATAGCAGAAATATTGTTGAGCCAATATTTGTCATGCTTGGAAAACGAGACAAATGAGAGCCAAATTAAATGACAAATAACATTGCAAAATTACTTATTATTATTTCCATGGTATAACGCTTCATCACAGACAGTAATCCCATCTTTTCTAGGTATATTACCCAGGAAGGTGCTAAGCTTGAGGTGGCAAAGTCCAAGGTGCCGACCACTGTCACCAACGCGGTCTCCTGGAGGTCCGAGGGTATCAAGTACAAAAAGAACGAGGTCTTTATTGATGTCATCGAGTCCATCAATGTACTGGTAAGAGGATATGTGGGTTTGATTCATTGATCTTCATTAACAAGTCTAAGGGAGCAGAACTGGCAACCAAACTGCAGCAGATTGTCCCGATGTCTGTGTAAGAATCTAGTCGCGTTAGTGTAATTATATTGCTTTTTTTAGTGCTTTCATGCATGAAGATTCCCTCTGTGGTACTGTATGCTGTAACGCATGTTGTATATTGTGTGAAATTATTTGGCTCAGTTGACCACAAATCACAATGGTGTGATTGATGTGAAGTACTGGCCGTTAAATTTGGCAAATTCAGCAATATTCATAAAAGGTTATGAATGTAGAATTGATCCTAATAATCAAAAACAATTATTTTATTTTTAGACTTGGACATATAGCTTAGTTTTAATGCTGTTTTTACAAACAACTTTAGATTTAGGCTGAGTCTTGGATCACTATGTGCCACAGCATACTCCAAATTTAGTTTGGAGTCCAGCTGATTATATTAATTGTTGTACAGGTTAATGCCAACGGCAGTGTGATGAGCAGTGACATCGTGGGCAGCATCAAGCTGAAGACGATGTTGTCTGGGATGCCTGAACTGCGGCTGGGCCTCAATGATCGCGTGCTGTTCGCCCTCACAGGACGTACGCGTGCACACTTTATATCCTCCCGTCTCTATTTCTCCAGCTGTCAAAGTACCAATCTGTCCATCTTTCTTTTAGAAAGAAGTGAACACTTGTTGTGTTACTTTGTTCTCAGGTGACAAAGGGAAGACGGTGGTGATGGAAGACGTGAAGTTCCACCAGTGCGTTCGTCTGTCACGTTTTGAGAGTGACCGCACCATCTCCTTCATCCCTCCAGATGGGGAATCTGAACTCATGTCCTACCGCATCAACACTCATGTTAGTCTGTATTCCTGTACCATAGTTGACCTTTGTCACCTTTGTCAAATGCTACAGTTACGCCTCACATATTGAATTGGGAGGCTGACATATTTTACCTTTAACAAATCGGATTCAATACCCATTGAAAACTACAAATTCCAATGTCATTTCAGTATTGAAGTGAATCTAATGAATGATCAAATTTTTACCGCTTCTACCACAATTTTTCTCTATTAAAATAAAAACGTGTCAATAAAAGTTTTGTTAAGGAACCCTTATCAAAATCCAAGTATTATTCATATTACATTGAACATTTTAGAACATACACGTCAACAACAGGGATAGCTGTTTGCACATACACACCTGCATGAAATGACAAATACTCAAATGTACAACTCAAGTATCTTGAGAAATGTTTGTCTTTTTTTGCGTTATTCCATAACATGGTGTATGATGAAACCCTCTCGTCTGTTACAGGTGAAGCCTCTGATATGGATTGAATCGGTCATAGAGAAATTCTCTCACAGTAGAGTGGAAATCATGGTGAAGGTACTGACTTTGTATTTTTTTTGTGCATCAGAAGCATCCATCCAGCCACACATACAGACAAATAGTAACTGATAAAGCTTGTAAAGATCACACGTGCAGGAGCAAAAAGGAATGCTGATGTAATGTACTTAACTTAGATCTCCAGTCTGTGTTTGCTTTTAATACGGCGATGTGTGTGTTAGCATTAAGGGAGTAACTTTAGTTTATCCCCTGGAACAGTTTGAGTGTTGTGTTGTGTTGTGTTTTCAGGCAAAGGGTCAGTTTAAAAAACAGTCTGTTGCGAATAATGTGGAAGTGAGGGTCCCGGTTCCCAGTGATGCAGACTCGCCCAAGTTCAAAACCAGCACAGGCCACGCCAAATATATGCCCGAGAAGAACATGGTGGTGTGGACCATCAAGTCTTTCCCTGTAAGATATTTACAAATCAAAGTTTTTATTCATGCAGCATTGGTTTCATAATATAGATTGCATTCCCGGATGTGTTTTGATCTCCAGCTCTTCTTTTCTATCTCTTGTTGTGTCTGAATAATTCATCAATCCATCCATCATCCAGGGAGGAAAAGAGTTTCTAATGAGGGCTCATTTTGGTCTGCCCAGTGTGGAGAATGATGAGAAGGAGGGTAAACCTCCCATCACTGTCAAATTTGAAATCCCATACTTCACAGTGTCAGGAATACAGGTATGTGTATGATGAAATAAAGCTCTCCTTTACTGTCATTAACCCACAGATAATGAGTCAAGTTTGCCTGTTTACATGATTTTTCCAGATAAAACCTGTCGACATATGGTGTGCCATCGTATAAGAATGATATTTTCTCAATATATAGCCCCTTAATTTGACTTATTTTGGTTTTGCACCCTAACCAGTTCTCTCTCTGTTTTGCACTCATTTCCAACAGGTGCGATACATGAAGATCATAGAAAAAAGTGGATACCAGGCTTTACCATGGGTTCGCTACATTACACAGAGTGGAGGTAGTTTATTTAATTTCCAAATTATTTTTGTAAAAGCCGCTGTATTTTCCACAACTTTACCGTCCGCAATTTTATCAATGTAGAACTTTAATCTAATCTTAACTTTATCATTTGCTCTCTAGATTACCAGCTGCGGACCAATGCTTAAAAACCACTGGACTATATCTTCAAAGAATTCCAGAGGAATAGCAAATGATCGTTCTAACTGCACTTGAAAATAATGTCTTTAAGTTTCATCTTGGTGGTTTGATGTTGTTCTATGAAACTGTGTGTAATTGACTGATTTTAATGTATTGATTGTTTGACTGCTGGAAATTATGAAAAGTTTATTCCCACAATGTCGTAATGTCATAATGTTTATATATTTTGTTAGATGCTTTGGTTTTTCTTGTGTATTTTCAACAATATTTTCGTGCAGATTTTGTCCCCTTAAAGAAAAAAAATGCTTTGTGTGATTACAGCCTCTACATTCCTCTACAAATTTAGACCCGCCTTTTTTCTCTGGAAATCTACAACCGAAGGTCCGAAAAGCGGCCCTTTTAAGTGATCAACATATGAATAGCTCGCCTTTTACACTGGGACCTCTCATTGGTTGGCTGTCGTTGTTGCCACAGTGATAGCTTAGTAACCGAGCTGTAATCCCGCCCTTTTCGCCATATATGGATCATCAGCAACCCCTGGGCGAGCTGTGATTGGTTAAAGCTAGTACTCTCCAATGTTTGTAAATTCTTGTGGGTGAGACGCCGTGTTCTCAGCGCGCAAACGTATTTTCTAATATTGATAAACTTTGGATTTTAATTTTTTTGAAAAGACAGACCGATTAAAAAGAGTGGTCCAAGAAAAACGTGACGCCGCTTTGGATTTTCCGAAACCGAACAAGGTGCGTAGGAAGGCCTCAGTTATATTTCAGATTAGTTTAGCCCTATTCGCCTTTTAACGTTAGCATTAGCCGGGGCGCTAAACTTCACATCTTACGCTGCGTAGACTGCACATTGTGACTTAACGTAAATGTAACCTTTGTTTAAATGCTATAGAATAGCGGCGCCACCGAGGAATTTAACCGTCTGTTGTAGCTGTTGCTAAGGTTCTCTTTTTGAATCCAGGTCGGTGTAACGGATAACGAGTGACCGAGTTTAAATGGTGACTTCAGCCTGAATGCGTCGGTGGTTGCTTTAGCGACGGCACAACGTTTTAAAAAGGTAAATGAGACCATCTGGTTGTCACTGAATGGGTTATTATTGTCTGTTTTCATGGAAAGATGAATACATTCACATCCAAACACTTTTAAGTGACTTTGAATGGATGAAATTGTCACCAACAAGCAGTAAACGCGGTCGCCCCCGCCTTTTATTTCCCCATTTCGTTAAAAATGTAGTTCAAACCACCCGAGGTTCCTAGAGCCTCTTAAACTCTGACGTAATCACCGATGGATCGATTTGACTGTTTTTATTTTAAATTCCAGTGCACAAAGTACCCAATATATCAGAATGTCATATCTGTATCAATACCAATACGTCTAGAATAAAGAGATTTTTAAGAAAAATTTAAGCAGACATTGGTAATTCTGAATTT
>OMNV01000368.1:19773-53104 GCA_900303265.1 Brotula barbata | reverse complement strand
GGGTGGGTTACGTCAGAACTTTTTAATGCCATTTCTAGATGCTGCACTCAATAATTAATAGTTTGGTAATACGAAGAGCCCTTTGAATGTATCTAAAGTGCTCCAAATAACCTTGACAATTGCCTTAAAGTGTGCAAAATAAATGAACCAGTTTAAGGAGTCATGGATTTGAATAAAAGTTCAATTTTTTTCATTAACTAGAAAGGTCCTGCTACTTATAGAGCGATAGGTGATTGATTGAAATGTGACTTAATATTTGTGCCAGCCATTTCACAGCCATTTTATAATCTAAAGTGTTAAACTGGTTAACTGTCTTATAAAACCACAATTCAAAACGCAGGAACTTACTGCACTGGTTATAAATATATGAATCATCTTAACAGTCATTGTTGGTGTCTCTGGTGAACATTTTCTATCGTAACAGGTAGAAAGAAACCTAAGTCTGCTGTGAAAATGACAAAGGGTGAGATGAAGGCCGGTGACGCTCTGTCTATGGCCGCAGCCACCGGGGACGTGGCAGCAGTGAAGCAGATCCTGGAGGGGACCGAAGTACATCCGGATACCATAAATCAATTTGGCTGTACCGCGTTACAGGTGAGGGTTGGTTCCCGGCTGGGTTAGGCCATGGTTGGTTACTTGGTTATTGCCTAAGTGTTGTGATTGAAACACACATTCTGTGAAGATAGTGACTCATCTCCCTCCCTTCCCGTTGTGATCTGCTGAGTGTTTTTTTAATGTAGGTGTTGCCTATTTCATAACTTTAATGACAAGGGGTCCACCCTCTGATGGTTATTTCTCAGTCTTTAATTCACCGAGGAAGGCGTAAGGCCGAATGGTTCATGTCTAAATTTTGTATCTCACGTCACAGTGGTTCTCAGACTTTGCCACTGGTACCGCTTGTGATACTTCAAGAGCCCCTACTGGTGGTAAATTATTAATACATAAAGTAATTAAATTAAAGTAATTATTATGCCCTTAATTAAGCATGTCTTTTTTTTGTTGTTGTTGAAAATGCGTCCTAATGTTGCTTGCTGTCTTGTTGTGCTTCAACCCTCTGAGAAGCCACGTGACCTTTGAACCACTTTGCTGCTTCATTTAGCTTGTGAATCATTTTACTGTGCTTACAAAAGCACAACAAACCACACATCATGTAAGGATTTGGGTAATATGTGCTTTTTTATGTGGTGAATTGTTGGTTTTTCTATGTTACTTCAATATGAAACCAGACAGGAAATGATCACAAGTTAAATACTTAAGTATTATATTTTACATTACTTTTAGCAATATTTTCACCAATGCTTCTAAAAAAAGTAAACAGCGGACAATTATATGAATATTTATGTTCATCTTAATAAAAAATATACCCACTTTATATCATTTATACAGCCATTTTCCATCACCCCTGTTGCTGATTGCTCTCTATGAAACCTGGCAAAAGATTGTGGAAAAAATCTTTCGTTTTTTTAACCAACCATTTAAAATCTAAGCAGACAATCACATAAGCATATTGTCTGTATGTGTCCCTCGTGTACCATCTGCAGAAACTCCCTATATAACTGTATAATTTGCGTTTGTCACACCAAGGATAATCTCAATAAATTAAGGTTTTGCTTAAATTTTAGCACAGGCATACTCATTTGTATTATCAGACCAGCTGATATGCAACGAAAACAAATGTTGTCTGGCACAGCATAAGCAAAATATAAATAAAATGTAGAAAAACAAAATATACACAGTGAAGCGTATAGATACAACTCAGTCACATTAATGGTGAATTTAGATACTCCAATTCAATTAAACGTTTTAAACTGGGACTTGAGTAAGTGAGCCCAAATGTGTAAATCATTTCATGCACGTTTCCACCAGTAGGTGTCCTCCACGTACGGTTGACATTTGGTCGTGGTGTTGATTGGCGTTGTAACAAACCCTGGTGTTTCCCACCGTGAGTCAACGTCTTCTCTGTTCTCACACACCTTACAGGCCATGATGATGGGGCAATGCATGATTGCCAGTTTGCTGTTGGAAAAAGGAGCAAACCCCAACATCCAGGACCATCAAGGGGTCGCACCAGTCCACGACGCAGCCCGTACAGGGTTCCTGGACACCGTGGAGGTTCTGGTGATGTACGGCGCATCAGTAAACATCCCAGACAAGAGCGGCGCCCTGCCAATCCACATCGCCATCCGTGAAGGTCACTGGGATGTAGTGCAATTCCTGGCGCCGTTGTCTGACCTGAAGCACACCAACAACAGCGGCCAGACAGCGGTAGACTTGGCCCTGGCTTCGCACGTGACCGATGTTTGACTTTTTTGCTGTCTGCTGATTGTCGTGGTTAATGGGGTTAGATTTGTGGGGCTGTTTGTGCCTGCAGGGTAACTTTTCCAAGCCTGGTGACTTGAATTCATTTCTGTTTAAAGGGTCATTTTTTAAACAGTGGTTCAGTATTAATATGTGATACTGGACATCTTGCCTAGGCAGCTTTTACGGGGGGACGGGTGGATATGTGGATCTTTTGCACAATGCAGTTTAAGCACCTTATATATGTTTCCCTATAAATTGGGAGCGCACATTTACAGCTGTTTTTTTCCTGTGTTTTGTAATAATTGCATCATTTCTCATTGTCTATGAATTGTAAATGATGATGCGTGTTTTTTTTTTGACAAAACTTGACATGATGCACTTGACATGACTGCTTTGTATCGTTGTGTTTCTCTTTCAGTACTTACATGTTGTTAGATTTTGAATTTACACTTATTTATTGTTGATATAGGATTGGATATTCCAGTGATTTTGAAACATTTATTGTGATTTGTTACAATGTTATTTATATAAACACTTTAAAAACAAATGTGAAACTATTGGCGTTATTTGAGAATGAAAATAAAAATAAAGCGT
This sequence comes from Brotula barbata, assembly GCA_900303265.1. NCBI lineage: Eukaryota > Metazoa > Chordata > Actinopteri > Ophidiiformes > Ophidiidae > Brotula > Brotula barbata. The sequence goes on along the minus strand of OMNV01000368.1, from coordinate 50,209 downwards.
TGAACTTGATGTCCTTTTTCTCTGAGTTTTGACTTTGGACCCCACATGTTACCAAACTGTATTTAGCATAACAAAGGATTTGCTAATTTGAAAATACCAATGACACAAGATACAGCGAGGTGATGAGATGGAGGTATCAGCGTGTGTTTATACAGGACATTATTTATCCCAGCACAAAGACAATTCATGGTGAAGACGGTTCAAATTGTAGTTTTAATGGGTGGCAGCAATTTCACAAATCGTGGTGACGGAGAGTCAAAGCAATATGCTTTTTGTGCTCTTTATAACACGTTGTAGCCGGGGTTTAGTATCACCACAAGGTGAATCAAGGGCGATTATAATGAGTGCAATGGAACGCAGTGCGCGGTCACAGATACTGTGGGTGAAACCAGGCAGAATGAATGAGAGCCCTGTTCGGGAAAAACGTGTGTCAGCCAAAGAGAAGGAACCATTTGTTTCTTTGTTCAATATCCAGCCTGTTAAAAGAAACAACAAAAAATAAACAAAGGCACCAACTTCCCCATGAAGTTGTGATTTTCACGGGTGAATTTAATTTCTAATTAGGAGCCATTTTGGACTCCTGAAAGTCTGACTTTCTCCAAACAAGTGAACAAAAGTCTGCCAGTTCATTGAGATTATTTCAGCCTGTTTCCAACACAAATCAACTTTTTTTTTTCCAGGAAGTTTTCATTGTCTCAGTAAAAATAAAATTTGATTACAAATGCCATGTAAGCCTTTTTTTTTCAACTTTTCTTTCTTGGGAGACTCGGTAATTTCACAGCTCTGGTCTACTTTAGGTTCATAAAATTTCATCTACCAACATCTGCTGATAGTGACACTTAGTCACTTTCTCCGCCCAAATTTCCCAAACAGACCAGATTTGCTTCTCAATTTTTCACATTTTCAGCCACCACACCCTAATCTTGTGTAATAAAATATGGAACAGTTGGTCATAGCTTTAATTATGTAATATATTTTCTTGCTATATCACCAAGGAAAAGTTGAGCGTTGGGCCTGCATCAGCCACTAGGTGGCGCTCCCTGACTTTATGTGGGTGTGTCTCTGTGAACGACTTCCTGTGTAAACACTGCTGAGGTTGATTTGCCTTTCAGATTGGTAGAAAGACATATTGCCTTTGAAAGTGTATTCAAAATGCTTCAAAGCAGCACTTTTAATAAATTAAATTCAATTAAATCGTGGTATGACTTAAATGAAGTGAAGCCGTCCTATTGGTGATAAGAAAGTCCAAAAGGAGACAGCAATGAATCCCCTTTGTGGAATTAAGATTTACAGGCACGCTACTAAATCCATAAAACCTTACAGTAATTATGATCTTTGATAAAGAAATATGTCATATGAAAAACTACCTGGCTGACAGATACAATAAGATGAAGGGAACTTTGCATAACAAACATAAACAAACACGGCTCACTTCTTTGACCAATCGTCACGTTCATTTTGGAGTACACACACAAAGGACGAACAGATCGACGGCGGGAGCAACACGACGTCACGTGTGCGTGTATGTTAAAAGAAACACGCTAGAACATGTGAGGCATAAACACCCTATTCACCATTAAAAAAATAATAAATAATAAACATTAATTATTAATGAAACATACCAAACTTCATTTATGAAGGTGGAAAAGTCCACTTTCGCCTGGCATACCTACAGGGGCCGCTTCAAGTACCACCTATAATACACATACCACAGTTTGAGAACCACTGGGTTTTGTCAACCCTCCGACTGAATGCCAGAAAGATTTGGAATTTGAGTTTCCTCCAAATATTAACAAAACACACAGACGCTTGGCAGCACAGCACCTCCAACGAAAATATCAACCCCCCCCGCCCCTAAAGAGAGTCCCATCCAATGACCGCAATGTCCAGATGTCATCCCCTAAACAGTAACCTTAGAAAGCTCTCAGATCATCTTGTAAACTATTAACATTGCCACAAGCGACACGAATGCTGGCGACACACTGCCAGCGGAGAGGAAACAGGGAAATAACTGCCAGACCATAATGACACGTTGAATTGACATTGTCTTGTCCTCGGCCCTTTGTTTCTTCAACAACAGTCAGGATGTCAACACAACATTTGTAAGACAAGAAGACATGTTTCTCTGTGTGTGTTTCTACACACCCTTTCACCCCTGGGGGTAAGGGTGTGTATGTTTGAGTTTTATGCAGGTATGTTTCTGAACTGGCTGCACAGAAGGCGAGCCCTGACACGACCACAGCAGTGTTTACTCTGTAAAGTGAAGTGCAGCTTTAGTTAGTTGTAAGATTAAACATTAAAATCTTAAATTTAACAGAGGTTTTTACCTGTTGTCAGGAAAAACGCTTCGATCTCTGCTCTGTTTCAGTTCAATGGCAATTGTGCACTATGTTACATTGTTTTTCTGAAAGGAAATACATCTCCGCTGACTGCCTGTGGAGTGCTCTAATGAACTCTCATTGTCGCATCAGCTCACTTTTATATGACTCATAATCCCGAGTGTGTACTGAGGGATAATACGCCGTGTTTCTGTCCCTTCGTTTGCTCCTGGACGTCAGGAACATGACCCTCCCCCGTGGGAATCCACCCGTCTTCCTGATGTACAAACCTGTTCAACGGGAAACCGTAGAATTATCATCGGAAAGTGCTGGATCTCGATGATTTGAAGGTCAGCAGCACGAAAACAAACAAGCAGAAACAGAAAACTCACCTATAGGATATTTAGTAACAAAGTAAAATATTTAATACAAAACACTATTTTGATGAAAACGTGTACAAACATTAAAAACGCCTGAGGCAGTTTTTTCATTCATTTGCAGATTTGACCACACACGTCGTTGTCGTTTTCTCCACTTTTGGTTAGAGTTCGTTTTTTCCTTTCGCATTAAAAACTTACTGTAGCCGCACGGATGGCACAATGCTATTAAACATCCACGTTGGACCACAATGGACCCCGTAACGCAAAAAAGAAAAAGCCTCCTGTGACCGAACTCAACTATCGGTCATTCTCTGTCGAACATCCGATGGCAGCAGATCCACCAGGCTGTCCTCTACCACCAGCCCGCTGAGCTTCAGCAGAGGACAGTCCTCGATCTCCACAGGCAGAGACTCCAGTCGGTTCCCTTTAATCTCCAAGCGAACCAGCTGGGCCAAGTTTGCTATTCTGGGGCTGAGGTACGGCAGGCTGTTGTTTTCTAGCGCCAGCGTCTTTAGCTTTTTACAGCCGAAAAGCTCCTCTGGCAGCCTGTCTAAGCTGTTGAAAGCGGCACTGAAGTACTGAAGGCCCTGAAGGATCCCAATCTCGGGCGGGAGGAAGGTGAGCTGGTTGTGGGAGACATTGAGGTGCCTGAGTTTGGTGCAGTAAAACATCCCGGGGGGAAGCTTTCGGAGCTTGTTCCAGCTAATGTCCAGCGTCTCCAGGAACTGTAGCTTGCTGATGTGCTCGGGGACGTAAGTGATGTTGTTGTGCCACAGCTTGAGCGTCACCAAACGACGGCAGTGTTGTAGACTCAGAATCTCCTCCACGGTGGTCAGCTTGTTGTCCTTCAAGTCCAGTTCCTGGAGATTTGACAGACTGAAGACAGCGCTTGGGATTCGCTCTAAACTGCAGCCCACTAACTCCAGCGAGGCTAAGTTACTTAACTTCTTCAGGCTGCTGAACGCTTGCAGCTTGCCACCTTCATTGTAGATGCACAGTTGCTGTAGCTGTGATGCAACGTCCCCGACACTGGGTGGGATTTTAGTAAGGTTGCAGCGAAGACTGAGGACTCTGAGAGCTTTCAGCTCACGAAGAGACTCCAGTGTGGCACTCCGGGACACTTCATTGGACAAAGGACCAGTCAGATGCAATTCCTCCATGCCTCCTAGGCTGTACATCCACATGGGTACCTCCTCTAAATTCTCGAACACCAGACGTAGGACTTTTAAATGGTCTTTGAGGTGGTGGAGGGCAGCTACTTGGAGCTTAGCCGGGCAGTGGATCAGTGACAGCTCCTGAAGCGAAGTGAGCTGTGCCACGCTAGCTGGGATCGTGATGTTATTAAGGAGGTCCAGTTTAAGAGACTCCACCTCGGGCATCTCAAAGACTGTGTCGGGAAGCCCCTGCATCATGAACAGATGGAGCTCCAAGCGATTGCTCGCGTTCTTGGCTAGACGGGTGCGCAGCTTTTTGGCAGTCCACTCATAGTTGAGGTTGACCTGGCGGAGATGGCTCTCGCTAACCTCGGAAAGAAAGACCGCAAATCTTTTAGAGTAGAGAGCATCATATTGGTCAATGAGATGCAAGAGGAATGCAAAGTCGTTCTTCATATCCGGTATGTCGTTGATACCCGTCTCCAGTCTCACTTGTTCAAAGGAGTACTCCTTCAGGGGTCGATGGAACAGCCAGTAAAGGGTGTAGATGCACAGGAGTCCGTACACTCCCACGAAGCAGATGTAACAGTAGGCAAGCTTGGAGAAGAGATGGGCCTTGTTGTGGTTACAGCAGTAGATATCAAAACCGGTCAACTCAGGAGGAACCAAGCAGCGCACTACCACCTCTATTTTAGGAACCAGGACCGCGCAGTATATTATAATTAAAAGGACCTTGAAGACTTTGATCGACGTCTGTAGCACATACATGACATAGAGGATGTCTGCCTCCTCCACGTGAGTCCTGAACTTCTTCACCTTCTCAAACAGAGCCTTAGCCTGTTCTCCTTCCTTTTTATCCAAAACCGATGGGGCCGGCGGAGAATCTGGCACTTTCTTATCGGGATTAGACTTAACGGAGGCGGATCGAAGAAGCACTGTGCTTTCCTCTTCTGTCCCAGGGCTGGCGGAAAATTTCGACATGGTGTTCCTCCTCATAATGACCAGTTTCTCCTCTCCTCGTTCCTCAGACACCTCACTCAGGGCCCGCGTGGTCCAAGGGGAGTCAAAGCACTTCTCCAGGATGGTGACAAAGATATCGATTTTAGAAGACGTCCCAGGGAACTTGAACCAGAAACTGCTGGCTACCATGAAGATCATAGTGTGGATGACGACAAGATAGGGGAAGTACTTCCCGTACCAGTGCACAGACCTCTCGTAGCAGTAGTGGTTGATGAACACATACTGGTGGATGTCCAGGCCGTTCTTGCGGCCGAACACCTCCTTGATGATGGGGCTCACAGGTTTGATCAGTGAACTCTCCCACGTTTCGTTGTCCCTGTAGGTCCTGATGTGGCTGCAGTCGATTGCCTGTGGCGTCGGGCTGGTGAAGTGGCTGGGCAGACAGGAGATCTTGTCTTGAGTCAGCTGTAGAAATTGGAAAAATAAATAAATGAATACATGGGAGAAATAAAGAAAGAAAAAAAGAAAAGATATACTGTAAACAATAACAAAATTGTTATAGAATCAAATATTTATCACAACGACAGAAATTTAGGGACTATTTCATTATGTCAACGCTGAGCCGATTAAATCTGAAAACACGTCTTTTTTTTTTTCTCCATTTTGCTCCTCCTTCTGCACTGAGTTTTTCCAGTGTGGATATATTTGAAAACTGTTGTTTTGTTGAAAGATGCTGAAGTGCAGCTAAGGAAAACCAAGAGAATCTAAAATGCTGACGTATGAGTGTCATGTGATCTTGTCATGAGATCCTAGATATCAACAAAACAAACAGTAAGGTAGCAGTGTGTAGCGAAACCTGAGGACAACTGGGCTACGAACAAGGAAAAGGCCGGGATGAACCTGTAGGTGAGCCCGTTTACTGCATGTGGTTTTAATCGCTTTCAGTGAAGGTATATTCATGAAAAACTTGTGTGTGTAATTACATTTTGTCTCCGTTTCTGTGCAATCGTAATGGCACAAAGGAAAATGAGGCGAGAGACGCAGTCAGCAGCAAGTTAGTGAACTGAATCCACAGTAAGTGGGTCAGAAGAGACACAGTGGTTGCGCTGCCTCTTATTTCTTAATGGGGAGGTCAGATAATGTAGTCTTTGCTGGGTGTATCATCACGCAGAGAACAGCGTGTTATGAGCCAACATTGCTCTAGGATCGTGTGATACGTATGGACACAAATGATGAGGTTTCACCCTCGTCGGAAATGTTAGAGTAGGTTAGTAATGATTATGTCCCTAAACTGTTTCACCCATACCCTCACATTTAAGGATTTAAGAGATTAGGACCATCAAAGCGTTCGGTTTGTAGGTGTCTCACCTGCAAGGTGCAGCCAAAGACTCCAATCATCAGCATAGCAACACAAACATACTCAGAGAAAACATCCCACCATGGCTTCAGGACCCGATACTGTCGATTCTGTTCGGAGCCAAAATGTCTGAATTCCCCCACTGGGATCATCCTGGCTGCTGCTGCACACTGATGAAGGGAAAGAAACGACAGACTGTGAGCAGGAGAACACACATGCTATTCTTCCACCTGAAAATTACACTGCTAAAATAGACTAGATAGAAGTTCAGTTTGGACGAGCTTGTTACCTCCAAACAAAGCCTCAAAACGGGGAGAAACATAATATTATTGTTAAATTTGCTTATTCTCAGTCAATACCCGATCATGTAGTCTTATCCTTGAAAGAAGAAAAATACTAATTAATTGATTATTAAAATATATTGTTGATTACTTTTGTAATTGTGTTGACACAAATGTAAAGTAATACAAATATCAAGGTTTTTTAACCTTTGGAGATATCGACTTCTTTGGAAAATCTGATATTAAAAATAATACTTATTAATATCAAATAAATAAAACAGAGGATACTGTGAAAGTACTACTACTGCCGCATGTTAACTAATAAAACTAATAATAATAATAATAATAATACATAAAAATAGCTTGTGGCATAGGGTCTTTGAGTGAACCAAGACATCTGCCGGTTATTTTTCAGTAGGGAGAACGACAACTTGTTGAAAACGTTTAAGATTTATTTGTACTGACGTGTGTGTCTAGTGTCTGCTTGCTCTGCGTTGAATAGATGACGCCGGCTATCAATGTGGAGAAACGAGTTAGTCAAGTCCTGTTCTCAGGTCCATTTTCCTCACGGTACGGTGAGCACGAGGCTAAAAACATTTCAAAATGACCAAAAATAGGAGTAATACTATTTCTTATTGTGTTTAAAAGTATCTCTGTACCCAACTTGGATCAATAATAATTTTACCTTTGGCACTTAATGGACAACAGAGGAAAATCACCCAATATGCTGTTCTAAGTACTACCTCACCTTACGTTTGTGTCTCCAAAATAAGTTCAGTTTGTCACATAAGTATTATAAATATGGACTAAAGGACAAAATGTCGAGTTCAGGTGTGTCCGAGTGCGGCGACCTTACCTGAGACCGGACCCAATCCGCGCCTTGCGTCCGCTGGGACTGAGGCGCATTTCTTCACCTGTGTCAAGTTAGAAATAAGACGACTTCCGCATTGGCTTTTCAAAATTAAACCACTTCCGGCAGCCTTTATTGTTAAAATCTCTAAATCGTAAACCTCTGTCATCTATCATACCAAACTATTACGTCAAAAGTATGTTTGTTTGTTTTTGTTATTTAGAAATTCCCTGGAACTGAGATTTTTATTCCTTTTCTGCCGAGAATATTCTACAGACTTTTAATGAATGGGTTACTAAGGTGTAAAGGACTATTAAATGTATGACCCAGGACAGTGTGCTTTACATTGTACTCGTAGTTCAAGATTATCCTAACGTATAAGAGATCATCTGTCTGAAACTGTATAGGATTCATTACTTTTTCCTCCTAAAGAGGACAATTATTACTCCAGCCAAAGGCCCCGCTGCGTCTGTCTTTATGTCCGGCAGCATGTTTGTCTTCATAGTCCTGTAATCCTACATAAACAGGTAAGTTTCCTCCTGGATAATAATGGTTTAGCAGCAGCTGCCTTATAGCCTGCTGCAAAGTTTAGCAGCCAAACGGTTTGCTGTTCCGAATTTAATGAGGAAAGTCATATCGAAATTAACGTTTGACGAGGCCAGATGAAGTTTGTTCTTAAATTTATTTTGTCTGTTGAATAAAACGGCACAAAGTTGGTGAACACAAGTCTCAAATGGTTGATTTGGCCACACCTAATATTTGTACTTCTCTGCTGGGTTCATTCTGTTTATTCAGGCTAATGATTGCTTGTATCTCTGACGGTCTCCGCTCTTTGGATTTCATGTTGAGAGTTAAGAGCAACAGATTCCAAATGCCACACTTGAAATCAACTCTACACCTTTTATCTGCTTACTTGTTAGTGAAATAATGAGGGACTAACGCCGGACCACTTGTCCAATTAGTTTTGGGCACTTAAAAAGGGTGGAACACATAATCCACAGGTCGCTAACATGCGGACCGCGGTCTGTGTCCGGACCCAGCCGCCGTGCTATTCCGACCCGGACCTAAACCAATAGAATATTACGAGTTACTCAAATTTAACGGATCATTGTTAATTGTTATTGTTACCGGCGTAGCTTCTGTAGTTTTTAAAGCACTGGTTTGGCGTCACAGGAAAAGCAACGACCAATTGCATGCGTTGTAAGTCATACCACGTGACACCACGCAGCCAATCAAAACTGTGTATTCCGGACGGCAAACATTCTGACTGGAATCGCCGAACACACGCAGAGGAGAGACGGAGGAGAGATGTGGAGGAGCGAGACGAAAGAAAGGTAGAGAACTGTCGGAGAAATAATGGAGTCACACTTAAAGCTACGGGATGACATCTTTTTCCACAATGAATATTATTCAAACCAAATATCTCTCCAGGCTCATCGATGAGCACCTACAGGTGTGTGTGAGAATGGCCCTGACACCGTTCCTACTGCAGCTGCTGCACTTTTTTATTGGATTTTCCTAAGATAAGTTAAGTTCTGTATTTTAAGGTGCACATTTTTCAAAAGTTGTTAAATTCATTTTCTCTATTTTATTTCCCAGTGCAGCCTTATTTTACTTGAAATTAGAAAAAAACATTTATTGAATTGTATTTGATTTGATTCGACTACTCTACGTCAATTCCTGTCAATGTAATTCATCTGTGAAATTAAACAAATCTTACTCACTTTGCAGAAAGATAAATATGAGCCACAAATACATTGTGTTGAATTTTATTTACAATTTATAGATAGCTTCTTGACAAGAAATTAACACAAAGCACCTGAATATAACTATTAAATAAAGATGTAGACAATAAAAAAATAACCTGGAAAGATAAAACTATTTGAAACAGTCACTGCTCTGTAAAACCAGGAATGAAACTGAAAGTAAACGTTTGCATCATGAGAAAGGTATCCTAATCACCTCCATTCAGAGTAATCTATGTGACACTGGAATGGACCAGGACAGTGCAGGTCCAATGAGGTCATGAATATTTCACTCATTTATTTTATTTCTAAAGCTGCATTTCCTTGACTGGGTGGCGGGGGGGTTGGATCCTATAAAAGTGTTCCACTGACGTTCGTTGGGTAAGACCTGAGCGAGCCGCAAGCAGCAGCTGATGGTGGGTTCATAAAACACGGTCTCGGGTTTGTCCCCGCTCCCTCCTGTCCCACATCCCATCTGGCCCATGGGGCGGGAGAACAGTGAGGGTTTTGGAGCTTTAACTAGAGTCTTCTTAGTGATACATCCCAACTCTATGAGAGCCTAATAGGAGAGAGTGGTGAAAACAGAACACAGGCAAATATTAAAGGGCCTTTGTTTAAAAAAAAAAAAGTCTTCAATGGAATGTAGACTGTGTGTATTTTGTATAATTGATTAAGCAGATTATATCTTGCATGTACTTGAACCTGTGTTAATTTTACGACACCTTTTTGGGAGAAATCAATAACCAAGATGATAGTTAAGAGTTCATATGTCTAATGTAGAATAATGAACAGACAAAAGAGTATGAGTAAGTGAAGCTCAATAGATAATAATAATAATAATGATAATGAATGGGATGACATCCATAACACAACATCATTTTTCTTTACTCTGCCACATAACCTCAAATGTCTCATGCTTGTGTGTTTATGTTTGTTATGTACCTGAATGAGGTCTGCCAGGGCCACTGGCTGCAGCACATCTTTGTAATGTTCCAACAGTGCCTGTTGTGTGAGCCCAGGCCGGGACATGACATGCTGAAGAAGACCCTCCAGCATGCCTTTACACACCTGCCGGTTCAAACTACCGTCAACCAGGCGCCACGGCCGGCTGATGAAACTCATCTTCCTACTGTTAGAATGAGTGCACAGGAAGAGGAGCACAGTTGTCATCCTTCAAATGGAACCCGCAGCAGTAAAAATTACAATTGTAAACTATTATGAAACGAGGTGACTTACTTCTCATTAGGTCCGGTGGATCCTTCAAGAGGGAAGCATGCCTCATCATCTTTTTCTGTCTCTGTCCTGTCTTCTTTGGTTCTCTCTGCTCTTTCTCTTTCCTCTTCCAGCCTCACCAATTTTTTCTCAGTTTCCTCTGCTTCTTTCCCTCCTGGTGGTGATTGTTTGACTTCCTTTTCACCAGAGTTAAGCAGCATGTCTCCGCATTCCTTCACTTCACTCACTTTCTGCTCTTCCGTCTGCTGTTTCTCTTGCGTTGTTTTGCCTGACAATCCGCCTCCCTCTTTGTCCTTGTCTCCTTCTCTGTCCTCTGCCAGTTTTTTAGCTGGAGGCTCCTCTGACTCCTGTCGGATGTCCTCAGATCTTTTGCGCCGTTTCTCCGAAAGAGGTCTCGATTCTTGTGACTGGGAACGAGACTTTGTGTCTGTGGTCAGGAGCCATGGCTCAGCGTGCTGCATGAGCACCCAACGGTAACTCTTAGCACCGACCTTTAACACCATGCCACCTTTTTCTAGCACCTAAAATGAGGAAAAAGGTAATTAAGTATAGGGATACACACAAAGAAAGGACAAAAAGTCAGACCTGAGAGTCTTCTTTGTATTTACCTCCATGTGCTGCTGCAGGGTCCTGGTGCTGCCACACTGTGCATCTGTTTGTATTTGTACCTTACACAACTCATTCATCGTCAATCCAATCTCACCAGCCTCATCCAAATTCCTCATCAGCTCAGCACACACTTCCACATCCTGAGGCGTGAAGCCTTGTTGCTGAATCAAATATCTGTTGTACTTCTCCACACAGGGTGGAGGGGAGGCAGAAGGGGGGTGGATGGAGTGAGTGAGGATGGAGGGTACCAGAGATGGACCACATTTATATAGGTTGAGTGGTTGAAGGGCTATGGGAATCGGGAATGAGAGAGAATGAGAGAGGATATTTTCTTTGAATCTTTCTGTAAATGTCTTGTCGTCGTGCATATTGCTTCTTACCCTCACTGAAGACCTGGTGCGACGATGTATTACGCAGCCGCATCCTCATAATACACGACTCCACCACAATGTTGTCATTGGTATTGAGGTTCCGTATTTTGACTTGAAATAAAAAACAAAAGGCATTTGAGGATTCTGTGAATTGTGGATTTCTCAAGTTTCCCTTTTTGGCTCATTGAATGCCCAAGACATAATCAATATACAGTATATTACTAGACATTTCCTTAGTAAATGTTTCATAGGGTTATTAAGGTCATACAGGTCAGTAGAAGCAGTTCAGTAGAAAACTGCACATACAATACATATATAAGCATTTATATTCAATTATATTTTATCGATAGATAAGATATGGAGTTTCAAATTAATCCTCTCAGTTAAATGTATTATCTTCCTCATTAAACAAGGAACAGACTTTATCTTATCTCTATCAGTCAATGAGCATAAATGATTGTTTAGATAAGACAGACTGTACCTATGCCAGGACAGCAGTAGCCTCGCATCATCAGGTATTTTGTGTGTGATGCTTGATGAGACTTCACTTCCTGTGTCTTTTTCCCCTCGTTCTCCTCGCCATCGTCATCATCATCCTCTTCATCCAGCGCTCCCAAACCGGCACTGTTAACATGAAGTTCCATCATAGGTCAGATGAGATGTGGGTCAAAATCACAACAACTGTACTATTTAACTATTTAATTTTGTTGGTTTTGATCAACTTGAGTTCTTCTCGTACGTGATTTTCCTCTAAGTTGTATAAATAGATGTAAAAAACCTTTACTACTTAATTAAAATGAACATCAGCACCTAAATTACTTTTACTCATGCATGTTTTCTAATGGGTCAATTTTACTTGTTAGATACAGGTTAGAGATACCTGTACTTTTACTCAAGTATAAATTTGACGTACTTTATATCTACACAAATATTTCTATCAGTGAATACACTATTAATACACATGACATATGTACTCCATTTAAATAAAAATCCTGAAATAGAATTTCACTTTCCATGTAATGATGCAGTATGAGCATGTTATGCATTATTTTGTGTCTCACCTCTTGACAAAATCGTGTTTCACCAGGCTGCTGTCAACCACCACCATTTGTTTAGGTATGGACACATAAACGGAGACCAGGCCAAGAGTCATCAGGGTAAGAGAGGCGGCACAAGCACCCCCTGGTGACTCCACAGAGTAGTTCAACAAGCTGGACACATCTGGTGGCTCCTGCGAAGCTTGGGACACAGAGCTCGACACAGGACACACCGCTGGTTGATCAATCTGGGGCAGACTGGCCTCTGTCTCTTCTTTAGTGGAGGGATCATTGGTGGATGAGCATTCCGGACTCTGTTTGTGCGTTTTGCTCAGATCTTCTGCATTGTCATTTTTCGTTTCCAAATCTATTTTTTCACCTTCCATTTTGCTTTGGTCAGTCTGGCTTTCTGTTGTCAACTGATCACTTGTCTCTTTGTCCGACTGTTCCACTGGTCTGTTAAGGCTCTCTTCATCTCCTGCCATTTCTTTTATATCTGAACCTCCACTATTTTCCAAAATTTCCTCTCCGTTTTCTGCCCTCTTTACGGTCTCATGGTAGAATGCAGTCATTGGATTGTCGTCTCCTATCCCATTGTCAATTAATGTCCTCAAGAACCGGAAAATGTCTGTGAACAAGGAGTGAGGAAAGCGCCAAAGGAAACGCCTGGGAAACAGAAAATAGAGAGGCTTGGGATGACACGGTTGGCATTTTGGGATGACACAGTTAGCATTGTGGCTTCAAGTCAGACACTGGATCTCTGCAGATTTATAAAATCATTCAATGAGTTTCAATAGGATTCATCCTCAACATTCTTCAGTGCATCAATATTAAGAACATGACAACAACACTATATTTCAGCATTAACTGTACCGTTTTTTATACAGCGTGTGTACCTGAAGTAAGACTGGGACAGCTGGTAGGACATGGGCAGGATAGGAAGGGCTCGGCTCTTCTTTGGCCCAGTGATAGGGTGGACACGGCGGCGGTTGACCATACCTATCTTCCTGCAATGTAGGAAGACTCGGCACAACAGGTCCTCATCGTACCTTCCGTATATTTGAAATGTCTTGGGTGGGGGTGGGGTAGAAAGTAGAAAACAGTGGTGCCTCAAAGTTATTACTTGCGTAAAAGCACAGATATCTCAGTAGCATTTATACCGTGTGACTGTCTTCAGATTAACAAAATTATAATCCCAGCCAACATGCCACATGTCTATAAAACTAAATAGCGACCATATCTTACAATTAAGCTTTTCAAACTTCATTTAAAGATGAGCTTAGACTTGAACTATTTTCAGCTTCACATTTTGCAAAAGAAAGCATTTATATATTTTTAAGTTCTTAATGTTTGTTATAGATTTAGTCTAACTGACTAAAACCACCTAAACTTATGTAATAGAACAATTGTTGTGATTTTCACTGACTTCAACCTTTCAGTAATAATCTAACTTTTTCTCAGTCTTAAGATCATTGAAATCATGTTTTAGAATTCATTTTGTAACAAATAACAAACCTCTTATGACGAAAATTAAAGCAACAACGAAAAAAAATAAAGAGAACAGCTTTCCCTTTTTACCCAAGATAAGTAAAAGTAGTAAGTTGCAAAATATTCATACTCTACTTCAGTAAAGTGTATAGTGTTTCTATCTGTGAGTGTGAACTGCAAAGGAGGAATGTAGAGAAATATATCCACACAATAAATAAATACAGGTTATAGGAGGTGTAAACATTACCTGAAATGAGGTGCAAGACTTCATCTGGTAGTTACTCATGGCCAAAGTGCTTTGAATCAAGTTACTTAGCACTATGGTGTGGATGTCTTCTGTGCTACAACCACAAACAAGTAGACACAAGCAATTAAACATTCAGTAAAAATTAACATATATAATATAATATAATATAATATAACAACAATATAATATTTATCAGTGAAAACAATTCAGTGACTCAAATTCAATCCTCACCAGTTGATTGTGTCTTTTGTGGAGACCTCTTTCCTATCATCTAATGTGCAAACCTTAAACCTGTAACACAGAACCATTACAATAAACACACACACTTACATACAGGTTTTCAAGACAAACATATTCTTGCTCTCTTGACAACATATTTTGTGACCACAGGAGACCTCCTTCTCTCTCCTACCAAGAGAAAAGCTGGTGTTTCGTGTCAGGTATGATGACATCACAGGACTTCACAGTGGAGCTGAACTTCTGCCTGAGTAGCCTGGTATATTCGGAGAAGGCTTTGGCGCAATCCTAGAGCAAAATAGCAAAACAGTGAGAAGGTGAAGGAAGAATTTCAACTCCAAACTGAACAAATAATCAACAATGACATGGTCACATACTTCTGAACTATCAGAATTGGCAGGTTTGTTCTCATGCAACAATTTCAGCAGAGGTTTGTCCTGGTACACTTCAGCTAGACAGATCCTGCAATACAAACATTAGATGAGTACCACTATGCAAATGCATACAGTATATTATAAAATAGTGTTTTCATCTACAGCTGACCTGTAGTTTAGAAGTGTTTGGGGATTTTTGAGGATATATCGTGTCCGACGTTGAACAGCAAGAGATGTTTTGTCCATTGACATCCTTATCTCTGCTTGGAGTAGGTCTCTTATGATACATTGCGCCATGAATGGTCTTTGGAGCTGCAACATATCAAAGAATACTTTAGTATCACAACTATCCTCCAATAATCTGAGCAGCATGTGTTTATGTACGATGCCTCTCTGTCTCCTCCACCGTCACAGGTTGGATTGGTTTCAAATTTGGTCATCAGGCATGTTTTTACCCAGGGAGTGTCCTTTAGAGCGTTTTCCTATCTGCTTTTCACATAATTTCCAAACAACAGCCTTATGACTTATATGCACAATATTTTTAAGATTTTGGAATTTAATTTGCTGACAGCATACATTTGTATTTTGTGAGAGAATAGCGATTCATCATTCACACGACAAATGGTTAATTTCCCTGCCACTATGACCTACACATGTGGCCACTTTTTGGCTTCAATATTTCAATACATCATATCATAATGACAAGTTCGACATCATGGAGAAAGGCATAGTGCATGTCCATGCATGTATTTGTGTATGTACCTGGCTGTTGAGCAGGTGTGAGGCCACACTGCAGAGCATCATCAGAGAGTCTTCCTGCGCGGACCAGTAGACACGCTGTTTGGTCATCATTTTCAAAGCTTGGTGGTCGGCCTCATCATGTACCGAGGATCTCTTGGCCTCTGTAATCCAAATATCAAACACACAGAGACTCAAACAACTAAGCGCACATGCACAATCTAGGGATGGGATGCATGAATTTGTATGTTAAAGCAATCGTACCTTTCCTCTTTTTGCGTGGGATCTTGATAACTTCCTTTTTGCTCCTCTTCCTCTTCTGTCGCTTTCCTCCGACCACATCTTGGTTTCTGCTGGCAGGCTCTAAAGCCATCTGATTAGAGAGAATATCATACAACATTTTCTTTTCTCAACCTTGTCTTAGGGATAAATTAAAAGTGGACCATTATGTAGTAGTGAGACCATTTTGGCACAAGGCATGAGTGACTTCTCATAAACCGTGACATAGCAGTCGATTAAGCATTTGACAATGAGCACATCAAATAAACATCAGTGCAATTTTCAACAATGGTAGAGGTCATGTAATTCATACCTCAATATTTTCTTCTCTGATCAGTGGTCCCTTGGAAATCACATATCTGGAGGGAGTAGATTCTCCTGTTGCAAATACAGTCGATGTTCAGTTTACGTGTTTATTAGTAATGAAATACAGACACATTTATATTCCCCCAGCCCTCTACTGCTGAGTTTCTGACATATCCCACCCCTACATACTGCAGGTTTGCCTGGTACATTGAATGTTGCTGCAAGTCAAAGGTCATTTTATAAAGCTGAGAATTCTTCAACACAGAAAACTAAATAAAGTATTTATGTTTATGTATATTTGGTACATGTATGTTCCCTGGAGCTCACCAGATTTAAGTGCCATTGTTTGAACATTTTTAGCCAGAAGACTTTTCAGTCGGATCTTGCCATCGTTCACCTTTCCACTGCTTGTTCTCTGAAAACAGACATACTCTATGCTCAAACTACCAAAGACACTCAGTGTATATGTGCAAAACACACATACATATAATATCTATTTAGCATGCTTAGTTTTGTGTTCCCCATACATACTTCTTTGTCAGACAGTAAATGACTTGTCCACCACCAGTTCCGTTTAAGATGAGCGAAGAATTCAGAGTCCAAACCTCCTGCTCCTTTGCCATCTCCAGGTGTCGACCCATCATCACTTACTTCGCGACAGCCTCTGTGCAAAGAAACATGAAAAACAAAAACTCTACATGATGGTGCTGACACAGGCAACAGAGTGCTGCCCTGACTTCCTTTTAATAAACTGAAGATGGAGAGGAAGATAGATGACATATTGATAGTAATATTACAACTCATCAGTGGGCACAACATTAATTTACTTTTTCATTCATGTGCCAATACTCTTTAAGCATGAGTGAAATTGAAAACGAATTAATAAATTATTTCCTCTGTAGCCTCCACCTACTTTAGCAGGTAAGCCATTCCTACGAACACATTGCGCTCTCGCACAAATGAAGGCGCTGCTGCCAAGTCTCCTCTCTTGCAGCGGATTACCCCTGAAACACACAAAGACGCAAGGATAATTTCTGATGACTGAAAATCACTACTTTGCGTACGATTCCCTGAGATGCAAATGAAACTGCTTTTCTTTTCATATGAACATACCCAGTGGTGTATTGAGGCAGACACACATCAGGTCGAACCAGTAGTTTTCAACATCTTTGGCAGTGTCAAGTATGTACTGACGTCTCTCAAATGGTTTGTCTGGTGGCTCTGTGGTCAGCCAGTAGTGGGGCTCAGTGTTGGTGGTGTCAACTATTGTGACTTTTTGCCTGATGAACATAAACACCTGGGGATGCATACAGTGCATATGAGTATCACTGTTGAAGTGTAAAAACCTCCCATTTTGGTGGCATCCATTCAGGCTTGGACGCACATGTTGTAAATTCTAAAAATGTTAAATTGTGCATGTTTTGAATTCACCCATCGACAAATATCAATTAATCATGCTGCCTGAAATTCAGTGGTAGGTGATGGGATCAGGAAAGCAGAAATGATTTTTGTTAATGAATATGTAGCACTGACAAGGTGGCCTATGGGGTTTGTGTGTACCTGGTCCTTTTCTTTGAACTTCTCCACAGGACCAAACTGCAGGAGGCCCATGTAGACCAATTTTTGCATGTTCTCATAAAAACTGAAGATGTATTTCCTAATATGAAGAAACACAAAAACAATGTTGCAGAATTGTTTTAATTTGAGTTAGTGAGCAAGAAAGAGCGAGAGAGGAGGTCACCTTTTATAAAGAAGCTGTCTTTTCATTTTGCCCGGCAGCATCCTGACGAGATAGTGTTGCTTCACAGGGTCATTCAGATACTCCTCTAATCCATCGATCTGTGTACACAATCAGACAGACCACTGCTGTAATGACAGGTCAATAATTATTTGTCCAAGCAACATTTACTTTGTCAACAAAGACCATATATGTATGTATGTGTGCACGAGCTTCATCAAATTGGTTTGTCTGTCATGCAAAAGTTTGTAAACAGCAAGTACAGCATCAACAATAAAGCAATTAATTGTATCTTATAGTAGGTAAAATAGCGAGAACATCCTCGTGAAATTAATAAAAATGTTGCCATAAAACAACAATGAAACAATTATTTACTGAATAAGAGCAACAACAAAATTTTAAAAAAAAAACCACAGTGAGGTTATTACCACCCCAACACACACAGGCACACACACATTACACTCAATGTCAACTTAATTTTCTGCAGGTATGAGAAATATTGATTTTCTGAATGCTATGATTAGGTTTTTCAAATTTACCAAATTGAACTTCGATGAATGATAAAAATGATGTAGATTGGTGAGGAAAAACTACTGAAAACAGAATTTAAAAAAAAATAATACTTAAAACGCATCCATGCTATCTGTCCATACAGCAATTAATGCAAAAATGCAAATATGCTGTACACATGCACTGACTAAATAGGCTTCCATTATTGCATAATCATGTGTGTGAGAAGAGACTGACCACTGATGAGCCGAAAGGAGTACTCTAGCTAGATACTCATACTCTGAATAAAACAATTTACAACAACATAATCCAAGTCTGTTAGTTAGAGTAAGGATGCTCTGTGCTCTTGCTTTGTGGTATACACGTTTGCCTTCATCAGAATTTAATGAATGTTAGTGTGCTTGGCATCAGTACATTCATTTTTTTCTCTCCATGCTCACCTCATAGTTGATCTGTGTAACCTGGAGGAAGACGGAGAGGGGCAAGCAGACGAGGACATCTCTCATCATAGCCCAGCCGTGGCCATAGTCCTTGTGCACACGGATTGGAGGAACAAACCTCTTCCAAGAATGTTCATCAACATACACTATCAGATACAGACGGAGGATTTCAGAAAAAGTGATTCGTGAGACAATCAAATCACTTCATAGCTCTAAGTCTACACATGACACATTCTCACCTCTCATATTAGACTCTGAGTAATTTAAGTTTGATGAGACTGTGTCCTCCTCTTCATCACCTGACAATGTGACATTAGGCGGGGCAGCATCTGCAGTTTGTGGGTCCACAGTGCCAGTGTCTGATATTACACATGCTGGTGTGTCTGGATTTGACTTTGTGGAGTTGTTTGTGTCTTCACTGGTTCCTGAATCTGTGGAATTTGAGGTCACCAAGTTTTCATGTGTGTCAGGTTGTTTGGCATCAGGATTAGGGCCATTTCCGTCTGTAGATGAGCTAGCAGCATTGGACTTCCGTGCGTGTCCATATACAAGGTGCCAGAGGAAGGTATGAACAACCCGGAGGCGATGCATTTTAGGCAGGAACCCCCAAGTCCTGCTAAGTCCCTTAACTATAAAGACAAAAGGATAGACCATGAGTATGGGGCCAATGACTGAGGAAGTGAAACAGTGGTTCAGAGTTGGTCAACTATCCACATGGATATCTTGATAAAATGCCAGCATGGAAAGTTAAGCATATATAATTGAGCTGCGGGACAATTTATATGTGGCACATTCATATTATTAAAGTCAGTCTCTAATGGTAACCACGATTGTCTGTTATTCAGCTTTGGGGAATTGGAAGAGTGAAATAACATGTACATCTCAACTGAAACTGAATCAGGCCCACAGTGCATACACAGACAAGAAAACAGTGAAATATCATGCAGTCATACCCATTGTGGGTTTGAATTTCTCATTTTCTTCAGTGTCTTTTCTCTTTTTGTCTGCTTTCCTCCTTTGGCCTTTGGTGGCCGTTCCATCCAACTGCTTTCCATGTTCTCTGGCTTTCTCTTGAGCCTGCTGCTGACTGTGCAAGAGAATAAAAACAGTTACATGTCATGAAAATATCATACTCAGATCAGCATCATATTTGTCCCTTTTCTTCCAAACACGTACTGTTAGTAGTTAAAAGTTTATTTTAGCCAGCAGAGTGTTAATGATATGAATTTTGGATACAAGTGCCACATGAAAAAATACATGTAAAAATTAGGAAAATATAATCTAATAAGAAAAAAATGGGTTAATCAATTTCTATGTCATCTACTAAGATCATGGTCAAAGTATTGTCAGATGTAATGTTTAATACTTAGTACTCCTAATTATATAATGGCTAATACACCAAGCTATTATGAGCATATGTAGAAAACAACGACTTGTAGTTATGGTTGTAGTTATATACAACTGACCGTCTGTTACTGTATATTCTACTACGTTGTTCATGGGCTGTAACAGTGTACCCACTAAACTATGTAAGGTATATCTCTGCAGCTTCAGTAACATAAATAAGTAGCAGTGCTCACCGTACAACTGAATAAGAGCTGGAGATTCGGAAGCGGACTTGCTCAATTGCTCTCTTCACTATGTCATCATTGGGCTGAACAGAGGGGTGAACCACCATATCAACCTGTATGGGGAAGATCACAGCAGTACCAGAGATATAAATGTGAAAACTGGATGAAATAATTTAAAATATACTTAAATATTGGTGTTCGACTTCCATCAGCACTTTGGAACAAAACACAGGTTAACCTCACAATTTCTAAAACAAAAAGTGAGCCAATCAGGAGTTCGTAATAAAAAAAAAAAGAGCCTCAACAGATTAATCCCATCTATCTATCCAAACCATTTACACACTCCAAACTCCATAGAAGAGCAAAAACTTCAGGGCTTCAGATTGCACCTAAACTCAAAAGCGCATCGTGCGGCAGTACCTTCTTGCTGACTCCATCCTGTATGACAGTTGTAGTATATAGTTTAACCAAGCCCTCTCTGGATAAACTCTGTACAAGACGAAGAATTGTCTTCTTGCAACATTTTGAGCTGCTGCCATCCTGCTTTTCATCATCATTGATCATCTTCTGGATCCTGGAGGAAAAAAAGCATCTTGACATTTTTGTTCTCAAGCTCTTTGGTTGAAATTAACTGACAATGTATTTCGGGAAAACTGACGGAAAGAGACCCTCGATGATTTTGAGAGTCTGGACAGCCTCGACAATCAGGTTCTTCCTCCTCAAAAGGCGGTATGTCTCACGGTTCCGCTCATTGCATTTGGAAAAAGACTTCTTGGATTTTGGGACATCAAAAATCTGTACCAATCAAAGTCAGAAGCTGGGTTAAGCTGTAATGTCTGAAACTATACATCTTTACGGTTCTCGGTTCACCCTCAGACTAACCTGATGCGGAGAATTGGCTCCATAGACTGTGATTTTGTTTTCGGTTGGATTACCGTCTGCATTGATGGTGTGACACAGAACGAATGGGCTGGCAGGACTTGGGGTGGACTCTGTATCCTGCTCAGCTGGAGCTTCTTCTGGTAGAGAAGATATTCCAAATTAAATACGAGTTTACAAATAGTAGTACATATTTGATAGGATGACTGTTCAGAATCAGAATCAGCTTTATTGGCCAATTATGTGCTCTTATTACATTTATCCACATCATATAAATACAAAGGGCGAGACAGTACAGACGAGACAAACAGATATACAAGGTATACAGTATGTATATCTACACACACACACACACACACACATACACAGACATAAGATTATATGTATATAAATAGGTTACTGTTCTAGTGTGTGTGTGTATGTGTAGGGACTGTCACTGCCTGTGGGTGTTTCTATGTCTGTTCATTTTAGCGCTCAGTGATCTGAAACGCTGTCCAGATGGAAGGAGTTTGAACAGGTGGTGTCTAGGGTGTGAGGGGTCCCGGATAATGTTTCTTGCATGTTTCTGGGCTTGAGAGGAATAAATGTCCTCAATGGTGGGCCAGTTGGCACCAACAATCCTCTAAGCCACCTTGATTGTTCTTATCTGCATTATCAGAATTTGTTACTTGTCTAAAAAGTTTGATCTCTAACAATTTAGATATATACACAGGACTTTGGATACAATTATTGGGCCTTTTCTCAAAATAATAATACCAGGTAGTAAAACATGCATATACCATGTCATGTAAAGTCTAATTTCTAGAGAAGTTATCAAATTTCTTTGATTTCTCTCTAGTCTCTCTTTATTCCAGAGGTATTGGGTATCATTTAATACACATTGTCCCAGAATGCAATTCTAGAATAAAACAAACATCTATCCACAGAGCACCGTGTCTCTTGCATAATGAATGGTGAGAGACTCGAGTATAGAGAATTGGCAGCCGATAGTGAATTCAGTTATGGGGACTATTTCCATTTGGGGAGCCTAACATACTTACACATAAATAAGTGTACATTTTCATGACTGACTACATTGAGATTAGACTGTAAAAATGTGAAATTTGGACATCTACAGCTGTCCTATCCAATTCCTTACCTGCCGTGGCAACAGACTCCATGTTGGTGGTGCTTGGAGCTGGGCTTTCAGCTGAGGGAACACAAACAAATTGTATGCATCATTGAAAAGTTGCACAAACACAACACAAAATATAGAGAATGTGCACCAGTTATGTCTACTCACACTCAGCAGGTGTAGGATGTGTGTCAGGCATAATTGGTTTGGTTGTCATTGTCGCTTTCTTCCCTTTTGTCTTTTTTCTTGCTGCAGCTCTGTCTCCATCCAAGTCTTCCTTTCCTGTCGCCTCTTCATTATCATCGCACAAATGCCTGATCTCCTTTCTATCTTCATCTCCACCTTGAGCTGCTTTTTGACTTTTCTTGGCTGAGGGCGTTTTGGCACATTGGTTGGTTTTGGATTGAGAATTTGATGGTGTTTTAGGGGTGGAAGGTGAAGCATTCTGTGTTTGAGGTGTAGACGAGGACAATATCTTGTTACGTTCCTGCTCCTTAGCATACTGCTGCATGCGATCACACACACCCACAGATCTGTCAGGAGACACAAGGAGAATGATATGAAAAAAAAATCTAACTTCAGACTATGTCAAGATCATGAAATCTTAATAAAACTACACCCCCTTACTTGTGGCTAATATATTTTGTTGTTCTTTGACGTCCCTCATCCTCCATGAATGTCTGCAGGTCAGAAGATGTCACACAGATTAATTAGTTCCCAGAAGAGTTATTAACACATTTAAGAACAAAATAACTGAATCCACAAGCATTCAACAGCACCCATACTGCAAATTTGTCAGTATTTATTTAATCAAGGGAAACATTGACCTTACCCTAACCAAATTCTCACGCTCCAGCTTTCGACACAGCATACGAGATTCCAGTTTACCGATTTTCATTCTGTGACCTAAACCAGTCTGGGAGATGCCCCTTGAGCCAGAGGTTACAACTAAATACATATAAAAAGAGAGACAGAAAATATTAAGAGTTAGAAGTGCAGATCCAAAACATTAACCCCCTCATTTCAAGGACACATTAAAAAGGTGCAAATTTGCAAGAAAAAAACTTGTCCATGCAGCTAAAAGCATGTGCACAAAGATTGCGCTTACACACATTTCTAACCTCTCACATACAATTCTATCATTGCTTCTGCGGGAACACACGTGTCTTTCACACTAAAATCAATGCTGCTGCAAGGCAGAACAGACACCAACTACTAAAAATGGTGTGAAAACTTCCACGAATTGTTACTTTCCAGTGTTTTGTAGCCTGATAATAAACATCTTGAAAAATACACATCTAGAAAATTCAGTCTTTGGATCAGTCAGAAACAGCATTATATTGCCTCGTTCAGCTCACTGCATGCAGGGAGAAAATAAATTCCTCCAAGAAAAGCACTTGTGTTACTGCTGAGGAACTCTGCATTAATTAAATGAAGGGAGAAAAAAAATACCAAATTGATAGGCCTGTGAGAGGAAATCCCTCTCCATGATCCGGCATCCTGAAGAGACATCTCTATCTCGAGGCTCCTCATCGCCGTCCTCATCCTCATCCTCGTCCATGATGTCCTTTTTGGAATATGGCTTTATCAGTTTCAAACACCGAACTACCACTTTTGTCCCTGGAAAACAAAAATGTGACACCATTGCCACTGACTTCATGGATGGGAAATCACAGTGTGGTATTATAACATTTTTACTTGCCACCTTTATCTATATTAGTCACCATAATTAAAAAGAGAATTTGGGGGAAAAAAGCAAAGTATCTACGTTTTCATTTCAAATTTTGACAGTGCAATGGCACGGTACTGTGAGAGCATGCTATCATGGAATGCGTAGATAGCACATTATGCTTTAATTATATACATGGTTTATCAGTGGCATTTACCTCTTTTAGTACAACGGGGTCCAACACTAGGATCAAGATCTTCCAGAGGGATTTGCACAAGTTTAATTAATTTGGCTGTTTGCATGTGATTAATCACATGTTTAGAAGTTATCTCCTTCAGATTCTAAAAGGGAAACACACGATGAATGATTTGAACATACAGAGATACCAACAAACACAGACCAACTGAGAATGACACGAAGATACTCACAAGCTTTTCTCTGATTGTAGTCAAAGCCTCAATCTGGCCAGGCCTCTGCTCTAGAAAGTTGGATGTTTGCTCCATCAAAATGTCATACTTACTCCTCCTGGAAGGACAGGAGGTTTTTCAGAGTGAGAAAGACAAAAGAAAGTCTTCCTGAATCTGATGACAAACTTAGCACTAAGCATAGCATAAATACAGCATCTTGTACTCTTTTTACATCTTAAAATTATGCACTGTATGCAGACTACGCATATGTTGATGTCAAAAACAGAAGAGGTCTACATTATACTAATACTTAATACCCGGGTCAGATCTTATTGGTGTTTATCATTTTTATCTATCATATGCTACAAAAATGGTCCATATCTGATACATGTGTTTATGTAAGAATTTTGGATCTACAAAGCAGTTTAAATGGATGCAAATGAATACAAATATTACTCAAGCTTTTACTTCCAAAGCACCTCTAAATGAACACAAAGTAGGTGAACAGGGGGGATTTGGTCACTTCAGTCTTGCAGCATACTGTAACTGTAGCAGCAGAGGGATATTTGTTGTAATCTCGAGGACGACTTAATACTATGTATGCATAAACACATTTCTGGCAGCCAAACAAAATCAGATTTACGACAGTGCTGTTGTGTTGAATTGAGTTAAAGCCTACTGACAAAAAAGTAAAAGTTTGTTTAATAAGCAGGCGTCTCAGTGTGCAGTATTCTCCAATGATGCTGTGTAGCATTTTGTAATTTTGTTTTGAAAATGGCCAGTTTAATGCAAGATACATGCAAGCTATGTAGATAGATTGAAAGAGATGACAAGTAAAACTTAGAACCACGCTTATTCTCTCTTTCTTTAGCTGTCTGCCTTAGAGGTACAGACCTGCACACGTGGAAGCGTTTGAGCAACAAAAGTATGGAGTGTTGCTGTCCAGAGTTCAGGCGTAATACACGACCCTGCATGGTTACAAGTCCATGTTTAACAAGAGCCATCCTTAGGTAGTGGAACTTTCGAGCATCTGTCCTGTCAAAACAAAAAAGTAACTGTTATACAATGAATAACTAAAACTAAGCTTTTAATAGCAATTAAATGCTGCCCCACAAAAACATTGTATTAAATGCATGTTCATTCGTCTCCTACTTGAAAGAGCACACGTGCATGTCCCTCTGCAGCTCTCCTTGCCAGCGTGCTCGGCCCACTCGTTCCAGTACACAGTAAGAACCATCGTTGAGTTTCAAATCAGGATCACTCTCCGGACCAATCAGAGCTCGGAATCTGAGGGTCTGAGATGCTACAACAACAAGCTTTCGGCCATACCTGAAAGTGAGCGCACAGAGTTTAAGTTAAGGTGCAAATATGAGACACATGCTGTACACCTCTAAATCCAAATTTCAATAAACAATTCAGAACTCCAACTTTTGTGACAGTCATAAGACTCTCCAGGGTATATCCAAATGTGTATAAACATGTATAAATGATTGCTGAGGACATTTACTCAAGAGTATTGTGTGCATGTACACGTACAGACTGACTGTATTTAGATACACAAACTGATACGATATGATAGCATTAGACTCTTTATGCCTCTTAATTACTGATTATCTCAATATCTCAAGTCATTTGGGTCATTGTTTACTTATTATTTACAGAAAAGGAGTACAGAGACACACTTTGTGCATTGATTTAATCAACTTATACGCAGAATTACAATTAGACAACATAAATGTAGTAAACTTTATCTGCAAATGCAATAGTCAATAACAAACTCATATTCACAGCACT
Source organism: Brotula barbata (assembly GCA_900303265.1). NCBI lineage: Eukaryota > Metazoa > Chordata > Actinopteri > Ophidiiformes > Ophidiidae > Brotula > Brotula barbata. The sequence continues at coordinate 24,123 of OMNV01000368.1, read as the reverse complement.
TTAGCTCCGTTTTAAGGTTCAGATGACAGAGCACTGCAATTCAATTCTCAGTCACTGGATAAGATGTGCAGCAGATTTACGTATGTATATTTCATGAATGGTCCTGCATAATTGAGGTATTCTGAAATGTAGATATGTGATGCTTTCAAATCCTGCCAACCTTTCCAAGGCCTCCTCCAAGCTGACCAAAGCAGTGAAGGACTTTGTGCGGATATTCTTGGTGACATCTTTCCTCTCTTTGAAGAATTCACATGAGCCCTGAATACCGTCCTTATTTTCTGGCACAATATGGATGGGGTATATTTCCTGGCTTGTCTCAGAGGACCCCTGTGCATACTCAATTCCTGTTTCTGGATCAATATATTTAACCCTGAAAACAAAGATAATAGAGTAGTAAAATGTTTTTATAGTAATTCCATCGTTGCATATACGGTCAGTTACATTATGCTGAGGCTAAAATATATTACACAAAATAATATACAGAATATGAGATGATATATGAGAATATAAAGAACATAAGAAAATATAACAAGATGTGTTAAAATTTGAAGAATTCAGTGGTTGGTTCAATGGTTCCTGATGAACAGAAATAGCTACAGCCCTGCCTAATGTGTCATGAGTATTTCATAAAACCAAAGTTAATGGCACTGTTGTGTGCTTTGTGGTGATGAAAACTATACAGATGCAAGTGACTGTAAAGAACATGGAGACCAGACGTCCCAGTTTTTCAAGCACAATCATCAATGTGTTTTAACTAACTTGTGGAAACTAAAGCACTACTCCAAATTGTAGCAGCTTCATGTTGATGACATATTATCACTCCTCTTACTGTACATACTCACAAGAGTTTCACTCTTGATTCTGGGTCAGAGTGAACAAAAACTGGCACAAGTGTGCTCTTCTATTGTTGACACTAAGTATTACTGGATAATGCCTTTCTGTTATCATCAATTAAAAAGCTTGCATGAAATTGGCAAAAATGTGTTTCTGGTTCTGGTTTATCCATACAGATGAAGAAGACCACCAGTTACTGAAAACTTCTGGAAATTACTGACCAGTGTGGGAGACCTTTACCCAAGCATGCTTTCTGATGGTTCCATTTCACGTGACCAAGTCTTTTAAAATGAGATATCTGTCCATTTACTCTACTTTGGAGTTCTTCATCCACCTTTATAACATAGCTCATTACTGTACTACGTTTATCATGTTCATAATTCAATAATCCAAGAACCATAAGACAATCAGGAGCTCGTTCACCTTTCCTGTAGCACCACGTCCATCCTCTCCTGGGGCAGCTCGTAGAAGCTCAGGTGATTGTTGTTCACCAGCGAGTTCCATATAAACTCCTTGGTGCTGGCATCGAGCTTCACGTAAAACTTTGGCTTTCTGTTTTCCAGTCGGATCCACAGCGAGGGGATAGTGATGCCGTCAAGTCCCTCCAAAGCCACTTCATCCTCGGCTATACTCAGCGCGTCCATCGCCAGCCACCGAGCGGGGTAGCTAGCACGCTAGCAGGCTAACAGATATTTCAACACTCGTCGAGCTCATACATAAAGAAATGTATGTATTAAATTAATTTAACGGCAGCAAATTGTACTAATAACTGTGCGTAACAAGATGCTCACCTGAAAAACATGCTTATTTGAAGCATGCTTCACAACTTGTTCGTTTGACGTGTTTGTGTCAGAATTCAACTTTGACCCAACGTTGTATCCAACGTCACAATGCCATTTGTGACCTACATTTAAAAAAAAAAAAATCTATTTATATTTTTAGGGTAAGGGTTAAGATTATGGTTGGGGTTAATTAGCCCGAATAAAAAACTATACAGCCACATACATACAAAACAGAAAAGAAGAACGACACGTTCGGTGTCAAATAAAGGCCCCGTCCAATATTCATTACTTCCACTAGATGGCGTACATCCACAGTTCCTGACTTGTGTTCAAATCAAATTTTATTCCTTAGAATCACAATCATACGCAGTACGACGTTTAGTGAAATGCTTACGAAAAACAATGTCATAAAATATGGTAGGTACATATCAAATAATAAAATAAGGTCCAAACATGATATAAAAATAAGAATAATGGCACACGGTATATACAGGATGTAGACAATATGATGTGTGCAACTGTGCAATATACAATACTGAGTCTGCAGCAGGGTATACCTCCGTCATTGTGATGTCAGACGCTCCACTCACTCATAGCTTAGTCAAGGATGGGCAGTATTTCTGATTATTTTACTTGAAATACCATTACCGTTTGGTGTCTTGCTGTTAAAAGATTATAAAAGGCAATGCGGTATGTTTGGAGTAATCTTTTGCTCAACTCAATGTAGCATTCATTCGTGAAATTTGCTGCTACATTATAGGCAAAGATAAGATGAGGAGACGAATAAGATCACTTTTTTGTATCTCGTATGCTGCATTTTTTGTGTGTGCGTGTGAATGTACTGTATATACATATGTGTGTACTTATATTAGTTTCAAATGCAACTGTATGCAGGTAATGTTTCCATATGAGACAGTAAACAATATATCTAAATTTACTTCCTTGTCAGGCTCATAACTTATGAATCAACCCACACAATATGCACTTCATTCAATTCTACTTATCATAGAACAGCTATGACGCTATATGACCAGGTATGACACACTAAGTGTACTTAATTTTTCACTTGTTTAATAATCATTTCTTCTTATTAAATAAACAATACAGTGGGCTCAAGTATGGTATTTGTTGTTTGCTCCCTCTTTTCATTTTCACATATTTAAAAAATGAGTGAAACTATGCATACCTTCTAATTATCCAGAATGGAGGCGAGGACAGGTTCATTTAACGTCTTTATTATGAAGTACCTTTTTAAAAGAAATGTACAAGTGGAACCAGCACAGTGACATCTTGGCATTAACCTTTGAAAAAAAAAACCCATCAACACCATAGACATGTGGTGCAGGTTTGAAAACACGTATGAAATGATAATGTACATATTTACAGCAGAGGATCTTTCCAGAACAGAAGAGAGCAAGCATGGTGATAGCTAAAAGTCCAATGGGACTGACTAAAACATAAAACTTACATTAAAAGCATGGATTGGTTCAATAAACATAATTAGAAAGATAACATGATAAAGGCACTGTGTTTCACACGAATTGACAACACCACAGACGCAGTTGTTGGTTTTGTCCATCTCAGAAGAAATCATAACCATGAGAAACGACTAACAATGTTGTCATTCAATCATCCCTGGGCATTCTTTCTAACAAAAACATAAAATATATCAAAGGACCATAGCATTTTGCAACTAAATATTAAAACAAAATAGATAATTCAACTCATCAGGAAAACATTCTTTAATAAGAACATGCTTGGTGATTATTAAAATTACATTTTTTTATAAACAAATACATACATACCTAAATTTTAAATTCCATGTTAAAGGCATAATGGGTTGAAGTAAGGACAAATATGTTTTTGATCCTATGTTTCCCTTACTGAGTCAAACCCCCTGACACATTTGTTTGACATTCCTGCAATACCTGGAACTTCTTTGTCTTCTAATAACACATTCAATTAACAGTAATCAGTACAGATAACACTTAACACTCAATGGGCCAACAGTTCTACATCGACACTCGAGACTCAGGCAATGATGTGATTCCTTTGAGGACGTAACGGGTCCGGTGCAAAAACACTAAGAAATAAAACAAGACCCCTCGATGTCAAATTACATTCAGCTTACATAGCTGGTGTGTTATCAGTGCACTGTCTGCATGGTGCTTTATAGTTTTTTCGACTCAAGGCATTAGATCCTGTATTGGCGTGAACTGTATAGAATAAGCCACGCGTTTTACACTAAAAGCCAACTTGGCTACATTGTATAATGTTTGGGTATCAGTGAGGGGAAGGGCAGAAGAGATTACTTTATTCTCATGCTGAAACATAACACTTGATACTTGTGAACCTTGACCACTCACACACAGACTCATACTCTGCTCTTTGGCTGAGTTCAAGCATACAAACACACTAGCTTTCATACTCACCAGCACTCGGAATTAGCAACCTAGATAGTATTGGCACTAGCCAGGCAGGCACCTAGACTGAGCTCAGAGTTACATATACATAGGCTCTTACTATAGCAGAAAGGTACATATGTTGAGGATATACTGTGGTCAAAGATGGCCCACCTATAGTGTGCACTACTATTTTTCATGAGAATTAAATGATGGCACCTAAACTGGGCTGGGGGGAAAGAAATCCTATATTTAAAATAATTTCAAGGCAGAACACAACTGCACACTCCAAGGTAAACAGTACAGAATTTAGATATAGGAATCCGGTGTAG
>OMNV01000368.1:0-19753 GCA_900303265.1 Brotula barbata | reverse complement strand
AACAACAAAAAAAAACAACACAAAATGGCTGCCCTGAAACGACTACTGTACTAGCTTCAAAACATACACAAAAATACATTACGTTGAGATATGACAAAATTAGGCTGCATTAATACGTAATAGTACCTGCCTTGTACATACAATTCAAATAAAATGAAAACAAGTAATAAGGATACTTGTTTTTATCAAAAATATGTAGCTTTGGTAAACAAGTAATGTAGAGGAACTGTCAGTGAACATAATGACGTGATAAATCACTACATGACATCAAGGAATCAAGGGTGAGAAAGTTCCTGCTTTGAGACTTAAGTTGACGAGAGGTGGAGGAAGGGACCGTTCCATTCCGAAGTTCCTCGGTCCTCTCGCCGAGTCACAAACTGAAGTGAAACAGAGCCAGTAGAAGACAGCGAGACTCCAAAATGGAACAAGGCTACTTCCTTTACTGTCCCAAGCACCGAGTGAAGAGTTTCCGTGGTAATGTAGCAGCATCGTAATGGTCTGTGGAGGAAGGACTCCTCCAGAGCAGAGAAAGTGGAAGACTACTTATTCCCTCTCCTTCCAGCAGTCTCTCACACTTTCCATCCAGAGCAGTGGAAGACTGATCAGCTTTTAACGGCCATCCTCAAATATCCACAGTGGAGACAAGACAGGTGAAATATTTTGTGTTCCTTTGCTCCGCTTGCATCCCATCTGGCCAAGCCTTTTCTCCTTAAGCCGGTTTGATCCAGGCATTGATATAGGTATCATTCCATTAAAAATCTCTCCCTATATTCGAAGCTGGGCTTCTACCATGCAACACAACCTCCTGTCTGTAATACATTTCCATACTTCCATCTTTCTACTTTCTCTTATTTATTTTCTCAGAGCTGAATTCATTTCAATGTTCTTCTCTTAAAAACTTAGCAAATCACTTCTGTAATTTTGTTTCATCATCCTTTTTCCAAAATTTCAGTCAACTTTCTCCACCTTTCCAATGATTTTCTCCTCGAAGATAGGCAAGATGGCATCATCATCACGAACCTCCTCAAACACTACGCCACAGTCAAACTCGTCGCTCACTTTCTTAAAGTAGAACCTGAAGACAAATAAAATCATCATTCATTTTTGTTTGAAAATATTTTTTTCTGTATTCTACTTACGTCACATCTGAGACAACCAACCAGAAAATGGATGAATCTAAACCAGAGATGCTCATAAGTCATGTTTGCAGGACTAAGTCTCAAGTCTTTGGTCACAAGTCCAAGTTAAGTTTCTTTTGTTTGTAATGAGCATTTTATGATCTGCTGTATATCATTTGGGCTGTTTAGAATGCTGCATAGCTATATCTAAGGACTTCAAATCATGTACTGTAATATCATCACTACTTAAACTATTAGCACACAGTATCAGCATTGATTAGTTGTTCGGTATACGATCCGTTTGAACAGGTTATTGCGATGAAATGTGATCAAAAACACGATGAAAGCTTTCCTTAAAAATTAATAACTGTAATTTGCCATTTAATAAGAACAGCTACAACATAGACCAAGTATTGAGGTCCTACGTAAAGAACAAAGGACTTGCTCGTTGTTGCTGAATCCTAGGGGTGACTGGCTCAGTGGGCCCAGAGGAATAAATATAGAAAATATTACACCCCATACTGCCAAACATGTCAAAATAAACACCCTTGCAATAAGTGCAAAGAAAGAAAATGTCACCTTGTTGCCTAAAAGCAAAACATTATTTTGATACAGCAGATGTTGTATTTAGAGATACATTTCTTTGGGGCCACCTTGTGTGAAGTTATCATAGCCAAAAGTTGTTACAAATGACACAGCAGCTGCAGGTGTGCTTGCACGGTGTTGTTGTTGCTGCAGCTCACCATCATCTGCCCATGCTAGATATGTAAGGTTATGTGCGATAATAAGGAAGGGAAAGTCATTCAGCTCGTCAGACATTTCCTTAATGTTAATAATGCGTAAAAATGTTTTATAATTAAAATACAAATCGTTCACAACTTCCAAACCTCAGGTCTGAGTCGAGTCTCAAGTATTTGCGGATGAGTCTCAAGTCACTGTGTGTATGACTGAAGTGCAACCCGAGTCCAAGACACAAACTGGAGTCCCCATCTCAGATATAGCCTGTAGCATTACCAAATACATGCCAAAAATGTTCTCACCTATAGTGGCCCTTTTTGGTAAGCAGCTCCTTGAACTGGCCCAAAGTCACCACGCGGCCCTTGACGGATGTTCGGTATGGGATTGGTTCCCCACAGAAGTAGTATGCAACAGTCATGTTTTCACATAGTTGGCGTTTACCAGACTTGTGCCTGGGAGAAAACAAGAGGAATTAAATAATATCCAAATGACCTGAACTCAAACATGAATAGACAGGCACTTGTACAGATGCACACCTACCTCTGTTTAGCCTGCTGTATTGCATTCCTCCTCCTTTCCTCCTCTAGCCGCCTCCTGGCTTCCTCCAGCTGGGTGAGGGGGTTGGGAGCTGGGTTGGGGGGCATAGCTGGGTCCTGAATGAAGGGATGGGAGGGCTTGACCTGTGCAGACGACGAACAGGGGATGGTAGAGGAAACAGAAGAGGGGTTGTTGCGGAGCTGTGCAGAAACCCAGGGATGCACAGCTCCTGGTCGCTCCACAGAAGTTGGACGTGGTGATTCATTGCTGGTTCCTGTCCTCCTGGAGCCACTTATGCTGCCACTAAAAAGAAAACAAGGAAAATTAATGGATGGCAGTACCTGCCTAACAAAGCATACTGGAATGCTTTGCACCCAGTGAGATGTAGTCAATCAACATAAGCAGCCGACATCGTAATGACATGATTCCCGATTTCTGTCTCGATTCAGTATGATGCATACGGCAAGGATTTCAATAAAACACCAAAAATTTTACGATTTTGACAATTGTCAACATGGATATCTGACAGATTTCTCAGCAGGCATGCTAGAGCCCTCTTATGGTATGCATTGTTAAACATATTACAGGGAATTAGCAGTGACTATTCTCTTTGGAGAGTAACGAAATGCAAGGGAAAACACAAAAAAGATGTAATTTTCAGGTGCTTAAAATATTATCACTATGCATATGACTTGTCTGGGTTTACTAACACTAAATCTAATTTAGACATTTAAATTAATAATTTTTTTACATGAATGCCGTTTACCTAATTTAAATAACTCCAGTTTCACACGAGGCAGGCAAAATTTCGTACCCTTAACAAAACAAACATTTAAAATGTAAAAAGGCTGACTTTGACCTTCACCTAGATATGACACCTTTGATGGGTTTCTCATTAATCTGTGTGAAATATTCAATCTTTCATAAAATAAATCAATGACTTCTGCCTTATGGACCAATGAGTAATGCTCACCCATGTGAGCTCTTCTTGTGTCGGAGAGCCTCTCCTTCCATCATCCATTGCAGGATTTTCTGGTTTCTCTCCAAATCCTCTAGTGGCACTTGGGTCTCCGTGCCACGTCCACTTTCATCACCTTTGCCAGATGTCTCCGTCTTCTTACCGCCTCGGCGTGATAGCGTGCTACCTTTACTGCTACAAGGCATAGAGGTTTGACACAAACAAAGCAGTTGACGTCATCTGAAGACATGACAGACCATATACTAAATTTAAACCCATCCACTCAAACCTACCTGTAACCCATGCCCTCCAGTGTGCTGGCTCCGGCCCCATCGGCGTAGTTGCGGCTTCTTCCCGTGTACTGGTTGGCTGGGTCTCCATTCCATGCGAAGTTGGCCTGTGACCGAGAGCCCACCTCTTCCTGCCCTTCTCTTCCTCTGTGGTGGTAGAGTTGCTTGTGGTGATGCATACCTGAGACAAGCACCAGTGAAAAATTCATTAGTTGCATAGAAGCCTCTCACCAACTCCTCCCACCTCCACTCTATAGACTTCACATTCTCCTACCTTTGACCGCAGGAGCAGGCACACTATGACCTCCCACTCGGTGAGGGGGGTAGTGAGGCGGGCCGATCCCGCCATCAGGTGAACGTGACGTCTTGGGCGGAGTGTGCCGATCCCCTCCTCCTAAGGTGCTGTTGGTTGCCCCTGGTGACTGGCAGCCTGGCGTTTTCATCACACGTTGTACATGGTCATCTAAAATAGACTCTGGGTCATCGTCGTGGCAATCCTCCATAGCAACCAGACCACCATAAGTTGAGACTGTTGCCGTGTTAGCCGTGGTCTCCGAGTAACGGGCACCATAAAGAGGTGGAAAAGACGAAGGGATTGGGAGTGGTATACTATGAGAAGACATAGACGTTGTCACGGAAATGTCAGCGTCATCCCCCTCTTCTTCCTGTTGGGAAAAGTAGCCAAATAATTGATTGGCACCTAGACATGCACTATGAGCCAGCAGCCAACACACAAAGATGTGCAATGGCAAAAAATAAACACCGACACTAATCTAAAACCTTGAAATATTATCACTCAACAAATTCAGCACAGCAAGAATGAGTGGAGTGACTGGTCATGAAAATGATGAGCACCCATACACAATAACTCACCAGTCTGACTCGCTTTAGTCTCTCCTCCAGTCTTTCTTGAGCTTCCCTCTCTCTGAGAACCGTCTCTAGCCTGCTGATTAGCTCAGCTGCAAACCTCTCAGGTTCTACATGGATGTCCTTTGGCATGTGGTACGTGCGCTGCATACACAATGGTAAAACAAATTACGTTCCAGAATACTAACACACAATTTTAACACCACTAAATTAAAACTCAAACATATACATAAACGCGTACATTTACAGTATACATAATTAATTACATGTTGCAAAAATCTCAAGCTGAAGTGGCCAATTACTTCTGCTTGGGGGAAACAGGAGTGGGGAAACAAACAGAGTGGAATTGACCTGAGGTATCTCTATGGTCTTTGAGAGCCAAACCCTACTGTGGTTAAATTAATTCATGAGGTTCATTTTTATATAAATAGTAGCTGTGTATGCAGGCATTAGGCTGGTATTTGAATATCTTACAGGTATATGAGGTAGGGGCACGCGTCCATTGGCTTTGGCACTTTCATGCATCTCCTTACGATGCTGCTTTCGATATCTGTATGGAGGAATACCATCTCTGCAAAAGGACAACAGATAAACATTAACAGCTTATAAATCATTACAACGCAATTAATCATTAACATCTGGTAATGGTGAATGAATTAATATATTGAGTAACTAAGTATATCTATACATCCAAACTCACAGTTGCATGTACATAGTCATGCATGTACTTACACACTGCTGTCGGTCAATGATAGCGTGTCTGCATCACTTGACATGCTCTGCTGTTCACTGTCATTGGCACTGGTTGCTGGAGCGCGGGCATAACCCATGTTGGCATAGTATGGGTTTACTGGCTCTCTCCATGGCCTGCGGATCAACCGAGATTAAATTATCAAGTCGAATGACATAATATACGATGAGTGATGCGCTTTCATCGGCTAATGCATGACAATTTGGTATAGGAAGTAACTTACAAATTATACATGCTTATTTTGGTAATTTCTAAATTCTATATATTACCAGTTTAAAAATTTTTTTGTATTATTTGTATTCCAGTGCATGAAAAGCATTTCATTCCTATTTAGAGTGAATAATTTCACATATTAAGATTTTCGTTTTGACTACAAAACAATTCACTACATGTACATGCACTCCATACTTTGATTATACATATCATTATTAACTCCACACTGGGGGAAAATTGATACATGGACAGAAATAACAGGATTCCACCATGAGGTGAGAAGTGCCATTGAGGAAATGTATATGGTGGCAGCACCCATGGCCGAAATAAATCATTTTACTATCACAGAATGTATGTCTGTTAGTCAAAGTAGACATATTTTGATGTCACAATTTTGGATGCATTAGGAAAAGACATTTCTTTCTTTCTTTCCTCAGAGGATAATAAAGTTTTGTGCGAGTACATGTAGTGAGTGAGACACACACATACCTGTACTCCCTGCTGTCCTGTCTCTTCCTGCAGGTCGAGGCTCTCTGAGGCACCGTCTGTATCAGCAGGCTGTGAGTCAGCCTACCAGCTGGAGTGTCTCCTTGCTCCTCTTCATTTTTCGTTTCCTCCACTTCCCTTGCTCCACCTCCACACCTGAGTTCAGTCAAAGTCAGATGTATGGCTGAAACAGCTGATCAATCTTTTATAGGTAAACTTAAACTTAATCATAAATTTAAATTTAATCATATTTCTTTAATAACCTATGAAAATGTTTTTTACAGACTGCAGATTTGTGGACTTTGTTGCTTTGTCATTCAAACAATAAAACCCTATGCTTGTCAGAGAAGAATTCGACCTAAGCTTTAATGGGAAAACAAAGTCTTGAAGTCTAGTGGTTATCTTACCTCCACTCCTCATCCTCAGCAAGCGTGGGTAAGTATCCTGGCACAGGCTTGGCTGGCCCTGAAGAGGGGCTCTGATCACTAGGGTTAGGCTTGGGGCTCTCTCCTCCTGTGCGAGTATATTCCAGGTACAGGTCTGACTTCAGGAACAAAGGGTAGGTGTTTTCTTCCATTGTGGTCTGGATCTCTGTCTGGGCCTGGGATAGAAACAGATAAACATAGATCATACAGCTTGATTTTTTTGTGTGTATTTGTATAGACTGAAACTATGATCCCCACCAGAGTGGAATGTGATTTCACTGCTCCGCTTTCGTATACAAAGGTGCATGGTTATTTTAGGGTGCTTTCACACCCTCATTGCTTGATTTGCTGGTTTGTACCAGACAATAGTTTTTGCAGGTATGACTACTCACTGCTGCACACCAAACCAATTAATTGTGTACACTACGATATTTGAAATCAATATGTAACTATTTAACCAAACGTCTTAAGCCAAAGATTCCTTCAAGATTGTTACATCCCCAATACTGTTACAATACATTTTCCATGAAGCATTAATCCAGTAAGGGACGGGTACTTTTCCAAGACAAGAAAAAGTGCAGTACTGAATTGGTCTGAATATAAAAAATGGTTTCTTCTCTTGGAAATATTCTCTGAAAATGTGGTTTACACTTATATACACATCTTGGTAAGTAAGTTAACCAACAACTGAGTAACAGCTTAGCAGAGGGGTAACTGAGCTTCATGTGTGCATAGCGGTGAAACAGAGGAGAGGACAAAAACAGTTTGACCATAAATAAGAGCAAAAACCAATAGTTTCACACTGCGCTGTAATGAAACGAAGGCACTCAAATGAGCTAAATAACGTAAATAAACATAGTCTCTACTACGGGTCGTCCTGAGTTTCTGCCATTCCACACACACAGTGAACACTGAACCAGTTGCAGCACTCAGGTTGACAATTACACGTGTAATGGTACTGGAAGTGCAATAAAAGTTTCCCAACATTTTCCTGTTCTTTCATGTAAACTCTTCAGACCAGCTTGTCATGTTCAGGTAATACTAGATCGCTTTCCAGGAAATGTAGTTATTTATTAGTGCTAGTCTAGTACTGCTTGGGAATTGGACAGTTCAAAATGCATGGCCCGAGTTATTACTCCAGTAAGGGAAGGGTACAAGTCAAGGACAAGAAAAAGTACGGAGCTGAACTGGTCAGAATATAAAATAGGGTTCCTTCTCTTGGAAATGCCTGTGAAAATGTGGGTTACACCTAGCTCGATACAAGCTCTGTGTTGCTATGTTACTGGTCCTCCTATGGTATTAAAACCAGATGCTAATGATGATGACAGCGCAGCAACTGTTCAAACAGCTATGCAGATGTGATGTATGGGATCATCACTTCAACTGCTTTTCTAGAGGGAATCACACACATTAAACCTTGTCTATGCTTCTATCTATCTCATTTACCATTACGTACAAAGTTTGGAATAATTCTGTGTTTTAACACAGATGTGGGTGACGCCAGACAAGACAGAGTTTCCCAGTGACCAATAGTCATACAAATGATAGCTGACCTGAGTTTGTTTGCTTTGGGTGAAAAGTTGCATTTTTTCACTATAGAAATAAGTCGTAGGCTATAAAATTAATTAAAGCCATTTTCTCTTCCTGTCTGTGGATGATGTTGCATCACCTCAGCGGACAGATGTGTTGTTAGGCCAGCTGTAGATTTAGTCCTCAAATGAACCAGCAAGTCTAATTCAGCTTCAAAATAACAAGATCATTAAAAAGCCTGGCTCTAAAGCAAAATGCATCAAGCTGAGACAGCAGACATACCTCGGTCATAAGCCACGGGACAAACAATTTAGGAATATAAAAATTATCAAGTAAATACGATAAGCAGTCTGAATTCATGCTCTCGTTAAAATTAATTTTGTCATATGTATGGTGAAATCTTGGGTTCATCAACAAGCAATGAAATACAGCAGCCCTTGTTTCTGATAGCAGAACACACATTTACAATAACTAGAACTAAAAATAACAGCAAAATTACACTATCAACTAGAGTTGTTCTGATTCCGATACCGGCATTGGAAATGCGGACACGGACACAACTGATGATGAGAGTACAGGCTGCAAGGACAGTGCAGCTGCAGGGATGGAGAGACTGTTCAGAAATAAAAGTACTCCTTCAAATGTTTAGTTTTTAAGTTAATGTTGCACTACCATTTTATACAGTATTCTTTAAATGTCTTATTTTCAAAAATGTGCCTACACTTAAGCAGTTTTTTACAGAATTGTAATTGTTGTTTATTCCTAGATTGAGGTATGTTGTTGTTTCACTACTCTGTTATATACTGCTACTCTATCACTACCATTTTAAAAAATTCAGCGCGTTTTGCCGAGTAGCTGCTGGTATTTCGCTGTAATTATTTATTTTTGAGTGTTTATTTTTAAGCTGATGTTGCATACTTGCAAGACTGTTTTAAAGAGACTAAATGTCTAATACAAATTTGTGGCTACATTTATATCATACTAGATAATAAAAGAATGTTCCATGGCATTCATTATCCTCTGTCTGTTTTTGTTCATGTTTTACAAAGGGCTTACGGTGAAAGTCACCATAATTAGCAGGAGAAACAACTTTAAGAGTCACAGAGAGGCTGTATATTACCATTATTCTATTTGTTGTGCTATGTACTGAGTTCGCTGTAGGTCTAAAATAATGTGCCAGTTCCCCACAGCAAAAAAAGTTTACACTGGTATCGGATCGGTACTTGGTACTGGCCAATACACAAAGCCCCGGTATCGGAAAGGAAAAATGGTATTGGAACATTTGTACTATCTACAAAGACATGGTACCTGTAAAAAGCATTAAAACGGGGGTGCACACGATGTAAAAAAAATTACACAATCATTGTTTACACTTCTGCCACCCAACAACTTCTTACACATCAGTTTTCCTCTGTTCAGTACTACGCATTAAATCAACTCTTACACTAATGCCGATGTCCTGTATTCTCTGAGCACCTCTTAAATCTGCACTCCATATATTTCTGCTGTTGACAGATCATTAAGTGCCAGTACTAATTATACTCAAATTACATTTTGACTGTCTGGCTTTGTCTGAAACAACAATCAAGCTGTTTTTATATGCAACCATTAACACTCCAAAATTTGAGTTATTACAACTTGATTACTCCACAGCACACAAACACGCACTACGACACTGTGCGACAGCTGAAATATAAATATTGCCTCCACATTTCTGTGCAATGTCAGGACTATTACCTGCACATATATCACGTTAAGGTGCAAGGACGAAGTTTGAAAAAGCTGATATATATATATAGTCTAAATAGCAATATAATCCAAGATTTATGCATGTATAGGTACTGGTTGATTAATAACAATATCAATATGTTATTCATTTCAGTGATGAACTGTTAAAGAGAGGATCACTATCAGTCATTCCAAAACAGCGGAGAAAGTGCAGTATACACATATTTCAAATTAAAGAGGGCCAAAAACTTGCTTTTCAGCTTACAATTTGCTCATTCCCTCTGTGTCAAGTGTCTTTAAATACAATTATCCGTTGCCAGAGGCGAGGGTTGAGGGTGCCAGTGTGGCATGAGTTCCCTAAATCTGTGATTAATTACTCCCTGTTCCTGCAGATGTACCAGTATCTCTTTCCTTTACGGTAACATAAGGCTTATCAGTTATGTGGGAATCTACAGGAATTCCCTTTGTATAGCAATCTCACACCTACATCAATGGAGCAGTTTCTACACAAGAGATATCAGGCACTTGTTCGCACCAGATGGTGCAGCTACAGAAAGAGCGTCGCAGATTTCCTTATCTCTCTTCTTGATATACCTTCTGATTGACTTGTCAAGTAATTGCCAACAACAGCAGCAGCTGAATTAAGTCTCCATAGCATATCTAACACCTTTTCTTGTAGACCTATCACTTTTTTAGGTGTCTTAGGAGCACATTCAGACGCACTAGAGGCACTATGTTAGTGATAAGGGTATTCAGAGATAATCACTGTACGGTAAAAGCAGCGAAAGATGCACCAAATGCAACATTAAGTGACCATCGCGAGAGCAACATGTATATGCACCTGTACATTTATACTCTACAGCGTATTTTGTATGACATTTTTTTTTGCAGTTCGCTGCATAACTCCCAAAATATTTGAAACCTCTAATGAAAAACCTACCAATGGCAAGTTACCCTGTACATAGTAAGTTTGGAGTGAGTATGCTGGATAGATAGATGAGTTAGTTAAGATAGATAAGATAGTGTCTGCCTTCTGGAAACTGAAAATGTTAAGGCCTTACAAAATCAATTTACAAAACCGCCTTTGGCCACTTACAATGGCAAATCCATATCAGTGGAGTGTATACTTTAGGCATACATATTTTTCCATTACATAGCTGTTGGTCAAAATTCTGTGCATTCAAAATCTTTTTTTGTCATACCATGGAATATTAATACTAGGGTGTTATATGCTTCATTTGGGCTGACCGACACTCCAAACAATTTGGCGTCTGGCATTTTCAAACTGAGCCCCAGATCACAAAGGATGTCATATTAAATGAAGAAGGAAAGCGAGGAAATGCTCTCCTAGACAGTCTGACCACAATATTTGGCAGTTTTTTTTTTCTCTCACACTATCTTGCTTTCATCAAAAGAATAGATTCACAATTCGTTTGACCATACTGCAAGTCTGAAATAAAAAAAAAACAACTATATTTTTCCATTCCGATTTAAAACACACTATAAAACCTTCATATCTTTAAAAATAGCAGTGTTGTTTCAGAAATGATGAGCAAAACAAAATTACACTGTTACCTGATTTCAACATGCTTGACACGTATTGGGCTCTTTCATAAACAACATCAAGTATATGTCTTTTAATCACCTGTTCAAACATGGCAGGGTCTGGATGTGGCCTCCCCACGCAGTCCCGGATGAAACTCTTGGTGGCTGGTTTGATCTGCTTGGACACTATCCCACTTCCATCTACAATGTACTTCCTGTATATGGCCTTGGCCAGCTTCGGCCTCTTCTCTTGACTGGTCTTCCTGAACCCAGAGCAGGCAAACCAAAAATCGAGAAGGTCTGCACACCCTTCCTGACACAGGAAATTACGGAAAAGCTGGATGCCTTCCTGGTCATCTAGGAGAGAGTGAAGTGACTCCGCCCACTTCAGGTAGGGTGGCGTTGGCGAAGCAGAACCTTCAGGTTCATAACCCAAGTCCAGATCAGGGCGCCGTGGAGTCGCAGATGATGAAGATGGCGTGTAACATAACGCATCGGCCATTTTAGAAGATGAGGACGATGGAGGATAGGATAGGGGCTGGGAAAGGGTGTTTGGACGGGTCGTGGCTGATTGGACTGGGGGGTCCACATCAGTTCCCTCCTCACCAGGAACCGGGGGTCGTGGAGCATCCTCTGTAAAGTGGTTGGGGCCACCAAGAGAGGTCACAACTCCACCCCCACCCCGGTACCCAATGCCATGTACTTCTCTGACAACACTCATGTCTCTGATACAAAGCTGAGGTCAGATCTTCATCCCAAGCAATGATCCTGTTGACAAACGAGTCTCCCTAAAATGGAGACAAGAGAGAGCAGTTAGTAATGGCAGTCTGAGTTGAAGCAAATGAAAGGGGGGGCAATATTGATGAATTACTTGACCTCATCTTCATCATGTTTTCATAACATTCAGGCCACTATTCAGCATAACAAAGACTCGAAAATGACAAATTGCTCGAAAACTTAACTACACATAAGATAAAATGACTCGTATCACAATTCCGAGAGTTAACAGTTTAATGCTAAAGCTAACTTGACATGTTATTCTGCTGGCCAATCAATAACTGTACTTCGACTCATATCGTACGTTTATATTCCGCTAACATGACTCACATAGGTGAAGTTTGTTCAACATTTTTCATTGCACGTACACTAAATCCGTTAGTTGGAGTTCGCCAGGGACTTTTACCGTCAGCCTGCCAGACAGCTAGCTTAGAAGTTTGTGTTAACAGCTGTCAAACCAAACTTCATATTGTTAGATAAGGTTTCCTGATAAACCAACGTACATTAACAGGCTATCAAAACTAGCTAGCTAGCCTGCCACCACCAATACCAGTGCTTTGAAGTGAGAATCTCATTCATCTTGGCCTGCAAAGACGGTGGGGGATGGGTACAGAAACAAACTCTACAACCACACAAGACGGGCCTACATGCTGTTACTGCAACATCACTTCAAGGCGAGCCGACTCCGTGGAATTATTCGCAGGAAGTAAACTGCTACATAAACAGAGTGACCAAAAGTGCTTCTTGACTTCAACGAATGAGGCGGTTAGCGATCTAACAACACAAGAAAGCGAGGGCACGTTTTCGACTCTGCAGGCTGCAGCGCCTGTTAGCTAGTTTTGCTTAGCTAACTAGCTAGGTGCGTTAATGTTCCATGTTCAACATAAAAGTGTTCATCCTACCGTCTCTGAAAGCCCGATCCCCGTAATCCACTGCATTGGGGATACCGGCGCGAACTGTGTACTCCAAAACGCAGCATATGGATAGCTTTCTGGTATTAAATATTAACGAAAATAAGCCTTCGTCTTGCCCTTAACTCCCCATGGTGGCTGGTTTGTGAGCAATAATACAGAGCACACAGAAAGAATACGTGCGTGCACGCCGACGCCGTGCGGTGAGAGGTACGCTTATAGAAGCACAACAAATAGAGTGGACATGCGTACGACCACAGACACGCAAGAAGTGATTTCAAAGTGACGTGATTCAAAAACTGATTTAACATTGAGCTAAATTCTTAAGTGATAATCAGATTTATATTGTGGACTCAGAATTTCTCTGCTTTTCCAAGCCTTTACTGTAGACATTAATTAGCCCAATCTCGGGCGCAATATAAGAGCTTACGTCAACTAAAACGGTTTTCTGTCACTGTTATAATCACAACTGTTCGTTGCAGAAATGTAGTTGGTTACTTTAAAAGTGATTTAATTGAGCATACCTGTTCTATCTTCTTCAGTTCTCATGCAGAGTAATGAGATCAAGCGCAACAGCGCCCCTTGCGCCATGATTAAGACATTACACAACACGACGGAATAAAATGCATGGCAGTAAACGCAACGCACTTATTCTGCAGTTATAATATGGTGACTGATAATGACTCACATTTAGCAAAAGAAACCCATCGACTAGAGAAACTAGACGTTATTTTTAATTACCTAAAGAACCGCAGATGCGCCATAGATGAAGATGGATGGAAACAGAGAATCCAAGCAAAAGAAAAAAAAGAACACCTCAAACGTAAAGCAGCATCAACGCAATCCAATCCATATTTCACTGAGAGAAACACTTGACAAAATTGATAATTTTACCGTAGAACAGGTGTTCAGATTACCATCCAGTCCATCTCCACTGGCAGAGTGACTGACAGAACAGAAGAAGCTGCCATCTGAGCATCCTGCATGTCACTCGCCTGCTGTCAGTCAGCCAGGAGCATCGACCTATACCACGTGTGTATGTGTGTGTGCGTGAGTGTGTGTGTGTGTGAGAGAGAGAGAGAGAGAGAGAGAGAGGAAGAGAGAGGATTAGACTACATTAATTCATTCTCTGTCCCTGCATAATGCCAAAAATAAAAACAAATAATAACCAATTGCCCATAAAGAATCCACCTCATAAGTTGATTTGAAATACAAAATTATTACAGTAATGATCATTATTGGCAGTACACTAATCCTCTTAGTGTTCACTAAATTCCACAAATTCCATAACATACAATATCTGTCTATTCAAAGACAGATAACACATTTACATTAATGACATCATCTGTTGGGACTTTTTCAGACATGGGCTTTTGATATTAATCGGTGATGGAATTTGTCAGCTCCCAAGTTAAGATCTTAATGAGTCCTCTGCACTTAGAATGCATCTACATGGTTTGTGCGTAAAGGTGTAGCTAGGGCAGCTAAACAGCAGGGAATCAGAAAATCCCAGCAAAACCAACAAATGAGTGTCTTTACTCTTGAATATATATAGGATCTGTGTAACATCCTCAATAAAGTGTCCCGAGCTTAATTTAACCTGACTTTTTTAGTCTCAAAAATTACATGTGAGGTGTACAATATTCTGCAAATGCATATTTACAATATACATTATTTCTGTCTGAACTTAATTTCTCCTCTAAAATCTGAATTTAATGAAAAAGACTATTAGCTAAGTGGTTTACCATGTCTGTTGGGTAGCTTTACCACAGGGGGGGTCTGGTGGCTCAGGTGAGGTCCAGACACCTGCCCTGGTCTGTGTCCAATCCTGGATGGACTGCTTTTCCATGTCAGTCTGAACCTGTGTATGAGGGGTTGCAGCATGATGAAATTACCGCAGAGGACAAGCAGCTCACGTTGTAACTCACAGGTATTTTAATATTTCATCTGGACTGTAACCATTATAGAATTCTTGACAGCTTTGATTGCACTCCTCAACTCTAGCCAACAATGGGATCCTCATAAACACTGGTCATTATTTTAATTGGTACTGGCAAGCCAAGTTTCTAATGATGACAAAGTATTAAGTTGCAATGGGAATAAAGAGAATTTTAAGGGAAATTAAAAATGCCACCACGTTACATTTAAGGGTGTATTTTCACTGTCTTCTTCAATTCACCCAAGTTTCATATTGGGTGTGGTGAGCACTACTGGTTATAAAGTATTAAATAGGATAGGTGGAAATATGCATTTCAGGAAAAAGTTAAAACATGACAATTAATGTAACGGATTTAAGGATTTTTTGGAATAATAACTGTAGAAATTCCGGTGCTTTTTAAAAAATAATGTAATTTGTTTGGTATTCTCAACTATTAATGGGTTACTAATTTGAGTAATCCAAAGTCCCAAACAAACCTGATAGTGCTCAGTTACAATGCATTTACCAGTATTTAGAAGGCATCTATAAACATTTATTAAAAAGCCTCGTAAGTTTGTTTTATGAAATGTGCAATAATACTTTAGATAATTTTATGGAAATCTGTTTTAACATTGGACTCTGGAGCAACATGACAATAAAACTAGTATAATACATAATTATATCAATATCAATTTGACTTTTAGTTACTCTAACAGTGTGACATATGAGTGTATGTGTGAATATGTTTATTCTCCAGATATTAAAGAACACCACACAGGTTAGCCACACATTTTAGGATTCCCTGACTGTTAGTTTTGACTGGAATGAACGATGAAGACCTATTGTTTGGTTACAAATTTTTCCTTTCTTGAGACGGGCAAATCACCTCAGTGCACCAATAATCATCCACCAAACACATATTGATATATAGCGATATGGTTTTTCTGATATTTGTCATACTGGTCTAGTCTGTATTGTACACTTACAATATAACCCCACACAATGTGCTAATACAGTATATCAGCATTTGCTAAATGTCACAGTTAAACACGAGGGGTAATTTTAGCCTGGAGTTGAAGAGCTATTTAGATGTGTTTTAAACAGGTAATCAGCGTAACATTCAGTGGGACGCTGCAGGGAAGCCATTCAGAGGGCAGCGGTGAAGATGCACGTGCAGGGTTACTTGTGACGGTGGCTGGAGAAATGGATGATGAAATAATCATCAGAGGGTTCGATAGGCAGATTTTGCGGCCAAGCTAAACCTGCTTTATTATGGAAATGAATTCACAGCGTAGTGGCTTATATCATCAACAGTCAACACACACACAAACACACAGGTTCCCACTGCAACAGGCTGTTGTTGTTATGGTAGCTGCAGTGCCCCCAGAGACAATGAGGTGAGACAAAGAGAGAATACTGAGGAAGATGAACTTGACCTTTTGTGATGTCTTAGTGAGGAGGGGTTGGGGGCATGTTGCTACTTATGAATTCATAATGAACCGTGTACGTGTGTGTATATGTGTGTGTTTATCCTAAAGGTGTGTGTTCTTAGCTGAAGAAAGGTCATTGCACAAAAGGGGGGCACCGACACAACTGGCCGTTGTGCTCTCTCTGTGAGTGTGTGGTAATTTATCACAACTATCTGTCTGTCTAACTATTAGTTACATAAAACTGAAGATATTTTGAATAAGAACTCATTGTATATACTGTATCGCTTTTTCATAGTTCCATACATCACCTATGGTGTGGAGGTACGGGGAAACACATCGAAAACTGACACACATTCGATTTTAATGCTACAGAAGAAAGCCGTGAGAATTGTAAATCAATCAGATTATTATGAACCTACCTGTGCACTTTTTATAAATTTACCTGCTTTAAAATTTTGTGATTTAGTTAGTTTAGTAAAAATTGCACAATAATGTACAAATGCACAGAATCATTTCGAACTGTGTTCAGAGGTTATTTGAAATTAGAGTCAGTTTGAACTAAGGAGAATAGGTTGGTTTAAAAAAAACAGATGTATGGACAAATATAAAAAATAGAAGTGTATCTGTCAAAGGGGTAAACTTGTGGAATAGTTTTGCAAAGGAAGTAAGAATGTATAGTTCACGTTGCAAGTTTAACAAAATGTTTACAAATGTGGTGGTAAACAAATATAAAACTGGTGAATGATCGTTATATGTGAGTGAAGTATTTTGTTTTGTCTTTGTAAAGTCTAAAACCAGCAGGAAAAAGGGGTACTGTCATGTAAAAAGTGTACCATAAGCCAATGCTTCAGTCAATACCTTTTCAGTCAATCTTTTTGTTCATTCACTATTTTTTTGCTTTTAATTTAATGCCTAGTGATGCTTAGGTATTTATATGCATTCACCTTGTTGCTAGTTGCTAATATTGGCTGAAATAAACTACTTTTACTCTCACTGTGGTGGAGTTGTGGAGGGCAGTCTAGATCCTGTCCCAGTCTTATTTTTGTAGACAATCCATGTACTGACACATGTGGTGTATTTTACAAAACACATGATTTACAAAATCCATGGATCCAAAGTTAAAGAATATTAAATAAAAGGAGGAATAAAGTCTCAGAATCTGCCTCAAAATTTAATAAACAAATCATTGACAAAGTCAAGGATATCTAACAGAGTATCTATTCTCAAAATCCAAAATCGTTGCTGTTTTTACACATACATCCTGTTAAGAATTATGAAGAAAAAAACAGATGAAAAAGTAAACTCAATCGTCAGATACTGGCTAATTAAAATGATACAGGAAGAATCTACATGCTTGCTTCCACAATCTGTTGCCTCTAGTCCGTCATCCTGACCTATGTGTTTATGTCTCACTTTTATTTCTGTAAAAAAAAGCCCAAGAGCCCAACAAATGATTTCTTAAGCACAAAAAATGCATAAAATTCAATTTTCCATTCAATATTAAAGTGGATCATAATTTTTTAAATTGATAAAAGTCATCTTAAATGTCTGAGATGGAGCTTTTTTGTCG
The DNA here is from genome assembly GCA_900303265.1 of Brotula barbata. Classification (NCBI taxonomy): domain Eukaryota; kingdom Metazoa; phylum Chordata; class Actinopteri; order Ophidiiformes; family Ophidiidae; genus Brotula; species Brotula barbata. Next base: position 1,961 of record OMNV01000368.1, on the reverse strand, counting down.
GTGTACTAGTTCAGCTCAGGGACCCTTTGTTCCAGCTGCCAGAGCAGATTTGGGCGTCTGTACACAGACCTGTCAGAAACAGGCTTATCTCTTGGGGGCCTCCCAGCACAAAGAGCCATTTAGATGTTAACAGAGTGAAATCTTCATTATATACATCTTGAAAGAGGAATGGGCTTCTACTCTTTAAACAAATTAATTGAGGACAAGTATCTTTTTGGTTGCAATAAAAGCACCCAGAACAAAGAAAAAGAAGGATCTGAAGGATCTCGGTGCATTGTTTCCTTTAATTCCACACAGTACATAGATATCCACATTTCAGTGGAATTTGGTTTTTGTGGACTTGTAATTTAGACATAATCATTGTCATAGAGGTGTGAAACAGCTTGAGAGTTGATGGTTATATCCGCAACATCAGCACCTCTGTTTCAGTCTGGATTTTCTACCGTTATGTTAAATTATTCTCATCCGATTAAGTATAATAAACTACAACATCAGTATCAGGTGTATCCATCCATCCATCCATCCATCTGCTGGCCTTTCCCAGCCATGCCTGTAGTAAAAGAGTGTCAGTTTATCTGCCATGGCGTCCTGCTGATGTGTATTGTGATGCTGTTGAATACTGCAGCAACCAATATGGCCTGCACCAATACTGGATTAGCCACAGTGGATTAGCTGGCTGCCCTCCTGCTGCTTATTCAAATATTGTTTCACGTATTGTCATCATTTGGCAGAGCTCTGGCCCTGTAGTCGGCTAGCTACAAAATATTCTCAAAGAAACCAAAAAAAATGTCTTGCGTCCGTTTCCCACAAAGCGTTTCGTTTGAATTTTGAGCGAATGTGGAATTTGAACCACTGTGGGTCGATAGAAAGCACTGATGGGTTTGAAGACGGTCTGCAGAAAGGAAAGATGGAAAGATGATGGAGAGCGAAAACCATCCTAGGCCAAAATCAGCCATGAAAGCGAGCCTTGATCTTTGATACATGGTGTTCTTCTCTTTTCTTTTCTCTCTTTTTCGCTCCCTCCCTCACACATACACTTGGGAGTCAAGGCAATTGATGTGCTGCCTTTGATGGCAAAGAGAGGCCTATATTAACAGCCAAAAAGACCATGATGAAAGGACTGAGAAAAAGAATGAAAATGGGCAGAAATGTGTTATTAGGAAGAATGGCAACACATGATAAATAGTTTGGATGGAGTGATGGTAACCAAACATCGGGGCATTGAGGGTTTTGATGGTTTGACGGGAGCGGAGGAAAGGCTAAGGTAGTCAGAGAGCTTACCGTGCTAGCCCGGCGGTACTGATGGCTGAGGTTGGCTTGGTGGTTCCAGTATGTCAGGGTGGTGGTCATCCTGTTACAATAAGGGGAATGAATAGAGTGGCAGCATGACCGAGGATCCTCCTGATGATTCGGAGGTCTGGATGCTAGTGGACGTCCCATAGTAGAAGCAGTCGCCATCTTTGTCCCGTTGTTGTCTTGGATATCCTTTCCTGCGTCTTCATCCCTCCCTCTCTCCTTTGATCATGCCTCCCTCCCTTGCTCTCTGCCGTATGACATCATCACGCAGCAGTATCGACAAGCATCAAAGAACCTCTGGGCCGGACTCTGTGTCTGTCTGTCCGTCTGTGGACATGAAAAGGGCGTAAATATGGAGCGCTGCGCCCCACTCAACATCCACTGTTCTCCTCTCCCTGCAGATGGATGGTTTATTAGGCCAATACCAAACTAAACAAACACACCCACACCACCCATCTCACAGACGGGTGTATCCAGAGGCCCCCTGCTGTGCCTGCAGCGTTTGATGATGTGTTTAACAGCTTCATTCATCTCCAAGCTTGCGCCATTTCTCCATCTTTTCCTATTCTCCTTATCTTCTCCGGTCTATTGCTGAAAGTACAAGTGTGCTCTTTGTCAACTGGCTTTACTAAATGACAGACAGACAGTTAATTCCTTCTTAAAAT
>OMNV01000365.1:0-22559 GCA_900303265.1 Brotula barbata | reverse complement strand
ACCCCCCACCCCAGCAGGCCTGAGGTCCAGGACGGTGATCCATGGGCCAAAACAGGTAGAAAACCCGGGTCTATTACACGCCGCCTCATGCATGCATGCACATAGACACACACGCACACACACTTTTTTCTCAACCTCCAGCAAGAGTTTCCCATCTCATCTAACCGCTTGTCATGTGATCACGAGATGAGATGTTGCTCTAGGACTACGGGCGAGACGGATGCAACACAGACAAATCAAGGTGGCCGCTTCCCTCAGGCCTCAGCAGAAAAACACACACAACAATGCAGTGTGCCTCTGCTTGGAACAGTGGATTTACAATGATCTGAATCCACTTTGGATTGCTCACTGTTTGACTGAGTTCTTAGGCTGATTTACATCGATGGAGTGCGGCTTTCCTGCGTCCAATGAATCACATTTGGAATATCCCATTTTGCAACACAAACACACTCATGCAAAGGTGCAGACACATACGCGTACACGTTCAAGCCCGAGCAGTCTGATAAGGCTCTTATCAGAAAAGAGGGGGGGAGGGGGTTGGGGGGGGTTGCCATGTGATAATGGCTTTCACCAAATCCCTCTTCTGTCACAGATTAAAATGCCTGCTTGGAGAGCATTAGCAATCTTTCTTTTCATCTGTCTCCCCCTTTTTTCTTTCGTCGAGTGCCATCGGATTTCTGGGGCCAATCTATTGTCACAGGCCTGCAACACATACAAGGAGAAGTCAACCTCAATCTGATAGGCCATTGTCTTATTCTCCCCATCGCTGATTCCTGCTCATGGTATTGATCGCAAAGCTGTCCCCCTCACATCTCATCACATCAGTCTGTGTGAGTGAGTGTGTGTGTGTGCGTGTTGCTGCGTCTCCGTGTCTTTGTGTCAGTCAGTCTGATGGAAGATGTGGCGAGTGTGTGTCCCTTTGGAAGAACCTTCCCCATTGGGAGAAGACAGCCAAATTAGAACTCTTTTCTGTAATTATATAGATCTATGTGTGCCGGGATCACGTGCTGAAACTTTGAAGAATTGACCCCACCTCACTCTCGCCTAATCTGGTCACTCCAGGTATCAAGGGATCCCACAAGCCCAGTCGGATACACACTGAAGAAGCCACTCGAAACTAACTGTGACACTGCTCTGCTACCTTCCCAGTTTCCACCCCGCACTCCCCCCCCTCCTCCACCATGCCTCACAGGCCCGTCTGTCACCCCTCTATAATTATGAGGAGTGAGAGTAATGTGTTGCAGTATGAATAGGATTGTCGACCTGATTGTGATGTATAGGCTTTCATTACCATGTCCAGGCCTGTGCCCTTCGCCATGTAGGAAATCCTATTTAGGCCCTAATTTGGGAGCCTCCCCGACCATCCCGCCTGATAGCAATCACACACAGTAATTGTGTGCTGGGGCAACTGACAGTGCGGAGGCTCAGACATGGAGAGAGGAAGAAAGAAAGATAGGAGGAGGAGGGAGGAGGTCCTGACTGATATAGCCATATAGTTTGGTACATTATTCAACTCATCTTCCACACCATTGTTTTTTGTATATATAATTACATATTTTAAGATGCTTTGTTAGCATGATTCTAATTTAGGGGCAGTCACGGTAAAACAGAAGATTCATGGATGAGGATTTAACACACTCTGTTGTAATGGACAATTTAAGGGGTTTCCCTTTTCTCCTCTCTCATTGTACAACAACCCTACGTATCTAATTGGGAGGAGCGACGATGCTAACTCAATAATTATGATTTATGAGACAATCTCCCCTGAATATCAGACGTTCCCTGATTTGATGACAACATGTAACGAGCCCTCTAGCAATCAATATTTGTACATTTTCCATGTCTAAGTTGTTAACTTGTTTAATATTTCATTAGTTCCTTTTCAAATCAGTGTTTCTCTCCAACAACATTTATACAGATCTGACTCCATTTATAGGCCTGTAGATAATGAATGTCTAATTGACTCATTTAAATACTGTTTGCCTGCAGGAGGGCCTTTGCATTAAATGTTTGATTGCCCTCATATTAACTGTCATTAATCCCCTCTACTCTTAATAAGGACTTTATGAGGCTTTCTTAAAACTTCCCATCCACCTCTCTATTCCCTGTGCATAATTAAGTAGAATATTCAAAAATATGGAAATGAAGAAGGTCTCAGGATTAGACTAATGATCTTTATGCCACCAAATTCTAATTATAGGCAAACCTTTGCATTTTCTCTCCTGCATCTGGTCATGGTTCATTAGTTTGGGTCAATGTGGGTCGACACAGTTAACGCACCGGTTTAATGTCTAACTTGGGCCCATTTTAATGACAAAGAGCCATTTCTTCAGATTCAGATTCTTGATAGAAGTGACGACAATCCTTGCGTTTGTTGATACTAAACTATAGGTACGTACATAGATACACTGAGATACTGCAGTGTCCTTTCTGGGAAGATGTATTGCACAGAATGAACTTTTGACAGCCATTACTAACTGTCACTGCCCCAGAGTGGGTGAGAGACAAAAACTTGTCTGTGTTTATAGCTTAACTGATCCTCTTATTCCTGCTACTCCTCCAGTCTTTCTGCTCTGCCCTAATCTCTCCGGGGGTCTTACTGGCCCAGGGTGACAAATGGGAAGGAGAGACCAGTCAAGCATGGGCTCTGTGGAGACACTCAGGCCGAGGGTTTCGCTAAGCCTCCTCAGCTCTGCCCTGGATCATCTCTGACATGGCCAACACTAACCCCAAGGATGTAGCGGCCACAAATAAACACAGGTATGTATACATGCAACTGCACACAGAGAATCATATACATGCAGTACCCAGACAGAGTCTCAGCAGTACATTGCCCCAGACTGATTTGCCCCAGACACCTTTAGCTATCGCTGCTACCTTATGTCACAAACTTAGCTCTCACATACACAGCTACAACCTCTCAAATTCCTCAGTTCAACCAACAATCCAGAGCAGCTACTGTGTCTGAATGTCAGCTCCGAATTGGTGTCTCCAGATAAAACCCAGCCGGCTCTATTTTAGTATACACAGTCCAGCTCAAGAAGAGCGTGTACTAAATGGCTGCAATGTAATGAGTGGCTGTGTGGCTGTACTCAGAGCTGTGACACTGACAGCACATGAGAATGTAATGCATGAAGCCTCCTTCACTTCCCCCCTTTCTCTCTCTCTCTCTCTCTCCGTGCTCCTCTGCGCCCCACTGCTTCTCAGCCACGGGATCAGCTGCAGGCGCTAATGAAACGTCAGTCAGGTAATTGAGGCTCTGGTGGTGGCGGGCCAGCCAGGCAAGCAGCCATCCTGTGTGGGTGATGACATCAGGATGCTAGCAGCTACAGAATCCCAATAAAACCCTATAGAGCATCATAGGAACTGCTCCAGAACCAGCAGGGTGGAAAACATTGCATTTACGCTGACATATACATGTCTTCCTGTTTGTGTTCGGCGAAGGTAAAGTCTTTACGTGCAAGTCGAGTAGTCGACTTAACCAGAGATTGCTAACAAGCTCGGTGAAACCTACTCCGGGTGGAGGATGTTCTGCCGACACCCCTAGTGAGGGAGTCAGAGGTTAAAATCCTCTGTTATTGCACCCCAGAGTGATGTTACCATGCCTGCCATCCATTGACCTGCTCAACACCTCCAGTGAGTTATGGGTAATGTTTAATTCTCCTGCTGTGACAGCTGCAGATCCGCATGGTAAATTGGATTTTTTTTCTTTGTTAGGATTGTGCTGGTGAAGCTGAAGAGAGGGAGAAAGACATTCACCACACTGCTCTGCAGAGGTAACTCTGTCACATATTGGTCAGAGGCTTCTCGATCTCTCACTGACAAATCAAATCAGGCCCATTTGTGTCTGAGGGCTGTTGGTGGCACAGAATGGAGCTGGTCTAGCCAAAGTGCTCGTTTATAGTCCACCTGCAATCACAGCTCTGACCACTGTCACACTCTTCATCATGCACACTAAGGCTGATAAAACAAAAGTCACAAAATCAACATACACAAAGACAGGATTACCTTTAGTCTGCAAATACAGTGAAATAATAAGAAGCCTAACTCACACTAACTTTAACTATCTGTCCCTTGCTCACCAATTCTCTGTTTTTATTATATTGTGATTCTACATGAAAGAGATTATTTTGGAACTAAACATGTGCATAATGATCACAGTGCTGAATACAAATTCAGTTCAAACAAAGTAAACATGCAGATTGGAGGAAACTTGACACACTGGAAAGACTAGACAACGTTAAGTGATAACAAACAAACATTAGCTACAGAAAGATCTCCAACTTTCCATCCAAAATTACATTTAACATTTAACAAAGATGATTTGTTCTTGTCATTTTGTAGTTTACATGACCGCACAGGACATGTACTCTATTGCTGGTGCTCATCTCCACCCAACCTTATTCCTTCATTTCAAGGTGTCCGGACAAAACCTGATGAAAGATGTTCCCAAGAGCAGTCAAGTTCTAGGGAACAGGAAGTCTAGATTTAGTCCCACTCGCGTCGCTCTACTCCACTCTCTTGTACCTCCCCGGGGCTTTACTGTTAACAGTGGACTGTGGGGTTAATGCCTCGCTGTAAGCACTGCTTAGCACCAATGATTGGGTTTGCGTTGTAGCAGGCCTTCCCCCGTCAGCCAAAAAAATCCAGTGGAAATGACTTCCACTGTCCAGCCCTGTAGGCACTGGTGATTTCCTGACCCATGGCTTCAACTTCCCTCCTCTTTGTTGCAGCTCAGTGTCCCAGAGGGCATAGGTGAATTTGATGTGGAACAATGATTAAAAGTTTTCTCCCTCAAGGTGACCTAAATACTGGCGGAGGTGAAAGTCAAAGAGACCTATGTGGATATGACGGTGAGGCGTGTAGCTGACAGTCTGTTTTGGAGATTTGCTACAGCCCATATAGTAAATGCTCAATCCTGATTTTATGAAGGAAACTATCCAGACCCTGTCCTTACACTCCTATTGCTCCATTTGTGCCCCTTTCCAATGAAGTAATCAGTGATTGTATGTGACATGATAAGTATAAAGCGCCGTGCCTCAGAAAGAAGGCATCGGCAATCCAATCATTGTCACATCAGCGATTACCTCAAGGCAGGATGTATTTGAACAGGGTTCTATCACATTTGCTATTACCTGTCTCTTCCTGTCTTATGTCCCTCACTACACATCTTTTCTCTTAACTGTGTGTTCAATCACCACCACCAGCATTGCCTGCCGGTGCGGCCGAGTGACCCCTCGACAGTGACGTATGCCTGCGATTAGCCTGGATACAGTTCAATTATGATAAACAGCCAGTGCACCTCTTAGGCTGTGATTAAAGCCTCAGTCTGGGCTTGATAAAGAGATCCCATCTCAATGCCATCACAAGCACATTATAAGACACTCCGCCGTGGTGTTCTGCCTCATGCTTTTCACATCAGTGTTACAGAATGTACACTGTAGCCCAGATTTAACTCATGGCAGACAAATCTAGAGGGAAACAGCTGGGGGTCTTTATCATTCACATATGGCTGGCGATGCATGTTGCCCACCTATTTTCAATTTAGACTAGCATTTATTAATAACCGCCACCTCCTTGAAGCCTATCTCACCAGATACCTGCCATATAACGTATGATAGGGTTAGGTATTGCAACACAGAGAGAGTGAGGAGCCCAGTTTTGATAAATGGATGAGCAGTGATGAAAAGAAGATATCAAAGGAGCATGAAAGGAGGGAGAAGAAGAGAGCAGCGCATTAATCCGGCAGCCGGCTGGTAGAGAGAGGGAGCGAGAATGTGAAGGAGAAAAAAGGGGAGAGAGGAGGAAGCAAAAGAAAGATAGCCTTTCGGCTGTGTTCTGTCAAGGGAGAAATTACACATTTACGGAGGTTTTTTCAAGCAACGACGGGTTCCATAGATCAAACCACTGGATTTATGAGCCAATTTTCAACATGAAATATAGACAGAGAATCCATTTTACCCATGTTTACTTGCCTTCTCCAACTCTCTCTCTCTTAATCAAATGGCCGACAGCATGTGCATAGGCTTACTTTCATAACCTGCAGTACTTATTAGAGCCATAAATAAAGAGGCTTTGATGGTGGCAAGGCATGTGCTGTGGTCAGAGGCTTTGTTATGTTTTTGCTCTTAACGGCTTTCTCATTTGGCGGGGCAAGATTTGACAATGTCCACTTCACTTGAATTTTGAATCCATAAAAAAATCCAACTATTATATAAAAGTGTCATAATATTCAAACCCTTTTGGAACCCAAAAAAGCCTATATAGGCTCTGTGTAAAACATTTGGCTTTCAAAATTCAAGACGAATCTGAGAAATTTCATAATCTGGAAAGCGGACCAAACACACTGTAGTGAATATATGACATGCTTCTGGGCAAGCCAAAACACTCTTTGAAATTTGCATAGACATTAATGTCTAAGTGGGCTAAACGACATAATTGACATGCAATTAGCAATATTATGAGGGAAAAATCCTAATGAAGTTTCCAAGGCTGTCCAAACCTGAGAATGATCACAGCTCAATTATCATATTAATGAAGTCATTAGTTGTCACTTAACTTGGATGACAGCTAAGGTAAGAATGTCATGAACCTACAATTTTCACAGTAAATGTGTATTCACAACTAATTACCTCAGTGTTAAGATCTCATTTGAGAAACAGCGATGGAAAGGTAACGCAAGGTTTCTGCACTGGCATTAAGTATGCATAACATGCGGCAAAAAAATACCAAAAAAGAACTATGAGGTTTATTGAATCAATGACTTAAGTAACTTCAAGAACACCAGAGGACAAACGACAAATCAGCTCCACCAGCGTACACCGAGCTTGGACAGCAGGTAGAGGAATCTAAGAGAGGGAGGTGGAACTCCAGACACATCCGTGTGATGTGATAAGGAGCCAGTATGCAGGCCAATATAAAAACACATTTCCAGTAAACACTATGGCATGATGAAGCTACAAAAAAGTCAAGATTGGCCAAATGAGCATTGCGGCATGTAATCCTCAGACTCTTACAGTCTCTTCTTTCATTCCAATTCATTTCAATTACCCAGTCATTCCCACTTTCTCTCCCATGTCCCGATTAGCTCAGCCTGGCAATTTACAGTTGATCTTGCCTCATCTGAAACTGAGCAAAGGTGGAGGCTGGGAGAGGAACAGTAATGGAATGAAATGTCACTCAGTTGTTGCCTTTGTCACAATGGTGGTTGGCAAGGTTTGAGGGGTGGTACCGTCTCATTAGTAGGAAAAAGGTTGAATTTATCTGCGAGTGTGTGGGTGTGTTTGAGCTGTGATGCTTCTATATAAATGAACTGCAAAATTGTATCCAGCTCCCCAATGTCTCTTGTCCCAACACAAAACGTATGGGCTGCTCCAGTGTGACCAGAATTACGAACAGTCCCTCCCTGACCATGTACCAGCTAGTCATCTTGTCCTCATCACGGCTTCTTCACCTTCTTCACCGAGGATGAGCTGGATGCCGATTCCCTTCGTTTCCGCTGTAAAGTGAAGGACAAAAACAGTCATACCAAGCAGGAGAGTCGTCCACATTCTATGTTACTAAGAGCCGTTACAGGATGAGTCAGACAGCCTCGTTTCCGTAACATGCCTGCTGCGAAAACAAACAGTGACCACGCTTCATTGAATGACTGAATCAGCATTATTAAAATGACATTCGGGTAGGTGAGAAATACTGCAGACATGCATCGTGTCTGGGCTGTAATTTGATTTATCATTACTTTTTTCTATTTGGAATGAGCAATTTTCCACACTGGTCATTGTCTCTGCTAACCCTCACGAAGGGTGGGGTGTTTAGACAGCCATGTGAGTCACCAGTCACTTGTGTTTTCGAAGGCAGTGATGAGCTTGTACCAAATTATGCTCAAAGGTTTAATCACGATGCCACCACTACAATCAAACAGAATAAATCCATTAATGGTGAGAGGGTGTCATGATCCTCCACCGCAAACACTACTATTTGGGTTTCATAAAGCACCAGGTAAAGCTGAAAGCATTATAGATCCATTTTAAATTCCACTAAAATCCAAAAACAAACCATGTGAGAGACCAGTACTTTCCCATGCTGGGACATGTTAGTGACTTTGCCTTTGTTTTGGGCCAAAATATCCATATCCATTCATCCAAGACGTATATGGACAGACCCACATGTATTAAAGGTTTAATTCCTCTGTGGTGAGAAAATGGTATGAACTTTGAAATTAGAATTATTGATTATACAAATTAGACATTCTGACAGTCTTCACCGGTGATGTGCTTTTGATCCAAGCTGTGCAGACTTACTGAATTTGGTGTAAGTGGCGCTCCCACGACATCAATGATTTGCTCCTTGGCCTCCACTTTGATGTCGTCTGTGCAGGGCCAGACCTGGGTTTCTCCTCCTGGGGTGGACGATGCAATGCTGTTGCTGGCATTTGGTTCGCCAGCTTGTGGCAAGGCAGCTAACCCAGAACCTGTAGATCCTCCACACCCGCTTCCGCTCCCGGCCTTTAGTAGTGCCTCATAGCGATGACGCAGCATTTGTTGTTCATACTCACAATTGCTATGAGCCTGTTTCAGCTCATAGAGCAACACGAGGTCGCTACGCAACTCATTGAACATCTGTACAATCTCCTCTGTAGGCATTGGGTTGAGATCTGGATCCACAGATGGACACAAACAAAGGCACAAGTGATCAAAACTTCTATCCAACGTTATCCAAGACTGAATAAATCAACACAAAAAAGTTCATTATACATAAAGAAAATAGTGAGGATGGGTAGTCTGAACATCAAATAAAAATAGTTTGTTTGAGAGTATATATACTCTTGAAACTGTAAAAATGTTTGTATGATTCTATGTATGAACATATAAATAAAAATATTCCACAGCCTGCTGAGGTCATTTCACACTCACCCACTCCTTGATCCATCAGGATCTGCTCAATGGCCTTGATCTTCTTCTGGCCTACTGAGCTTGGTAGTTTCATCTGCAACACACAAACCCACACATACACTATTAGGATAAACGGCCTTACCTCAAGGCTTTTAATTCGTATGAAATGCACTTCAACGGGCCAGATCAAAACGTCTTTATCCACTGAACTCTGTCTGAGTGATTAGTTAGAGAGACACTCCACTCCTTTAGCAGTGCTAATGCATTTTCCATAGAGAGCGGCAGCTCCTCATCAGTCTTCGAGATGAATAAGTCTCCTCTGCTAACTCTTACAGATATTAGCTAGTCACTAACAGCATTAATCATCATAGTGCTAATGAGAGATAGCGGGCTCAAATCAGACATTCTGGTTGCTCACTGCATACATCAACAGTATGGTCACAAATTTGTATTAAATTATCCAGGCTGGGGAACTAATAATAGTACTGGTTCCAACAGAAAAAAAATGCCCATAAAAATAGAAGTTATGTCATGTTATGTCATGTTATTATGTTATGTCTTCCGATGACATATGTTAGCTTACAGAGAAGCACATTTTCATGGTTCAGGGGACTAATCAAGAGTTATGGGAATTGTCCTGTTGCTACCAGTTATTTCATACTAGGGTTTAAGGTTCCCTCCTGGTATTTCAGAGCCAAACCATATATTTTGGCTTCAGAAACTGAATAAGACTACAAAAGTTAAACTCACCCTCTGGCTGCGCAGTGTGACTCCAGATGACTTAAAGTCAGGGAATTTGATGCCAGCTGTCTCAGGAACAGTCTGTGAAAGCAGAAAGGACTGATAGACACGGACATGACAGCCCTCTGAGCTTTGGATACATTCGACTTGCAAGACATTACAGATAAAAAATGAGACAATAGGCATGGGAAATTAAGTCTTTTACATCGACAGTAACTACCTCTGGTTAATTGAGGTAAATCTTGTCTGATTTTGAGCTATTTTTTTCAGTTTAAGAGGTTTTATGCTATGAAAATGCTTCAATTTGCTGGCAAATATTTCTCAGATTAAAGTGACTGGTGCTATAAAGTAATTTTATGTGCATGCATATCATACCGGTTTTTCAGTTTCCCTTTTTTGAGGGAGCTTCTTCTTAGAAACTCTTTTTTCAGCTCGCCTCAACTCTGCTGTATTATCAGCTGCTTTGATGAGTTTCTGTAGATCCTGGGCCTTTTTCTCCCGTTCTTTCTTCCTTGTCTCGATCTTCCTGAGCTCCTGAATGAGATATTCCTCTTCTGCCACCTGCAGGAAAACAAGGGAAGTGCAATATCTACATTTTACTCACTGTGTAGCCTTTAACAGTAAGTTTTGTTTTTTTTTAGCTCACTTTGACATAATTGACATTGTTGATGCTTCACAACATTATGTTCTCATATATTACCTACGTTTAAATTATGGTTAATAACTTAATATTTATTGGTGCTCAGTCTGATACTGGTAATCATAACTTGAAGGATAATTGACCAGCTTTTTAGATTTTAAAATTACACTAAGGTTACTAACTTGTTCAGGTGTGCGACTGAAGAGTTTCTCCAGTTGCTCTTTGCGTCGTCTTTCATGGCCAGCATCAAATATGTAGATCTTAGGCTCTGTCCCTGAAGCTGCACGAACCTTTGTCAGCTTACCACAAATGTTATAGTACCTTTCTTTCAGGTCCTCCACCGATCGTTTCTGAAAGCATATACGGATGACGTTTTAGTTGCAGCATGATGATTCCATATACTGTATTCTCAGTGATATACAGTGATATAATGATTCAGTGAAAGCAGACAGGTGGGCGACTGAGTAATTACTCTGTACTGCTGGTGGTCGTAACGGTCATGGACAACAACAAAGCGCAGGTCAAAGCGCTTGCACAAGTCAAACAGGTGGTCTGTCTCTGCTTTGGTCCAGCCGTCGTCATGGAGATGCATCTGATACTCCTGCTCTGAGTACACTGGCACCTGCACTGTCTACATCAAACGGAAAAGAAAGTGTATGAGACATGCAACTGTAAAAAGTTACATACAGATAGATTATAAAAATGTTGAATGGAACATTTGATGAGTTTGATAAAATTCCAAGTATACCTCATTCTGAATGTGTTAGTTTTTTGTCAGTTGAAACTGACTCTTGAACTAAGTCCTCCATACCTTGTTGAAGCGGGCAAAAGGGTAGTCCTTGCCCTCCTCTGCTACACGCCGCCAGTGGTGAAATATGGCCCCATCCCTGCGAGCTGGATTAGTAAAAGGCATCCACTTCCAGGGACGCACCTTCTTACAACCCAGCTTAGCTTTCACCGTCCTGTAACCCTGTGTAGTGTCACTCGGCAGCAGAGGAGGTGCATCTCTATGGGTGGACGGAAAAAGGATGCATTTATACAACAGCACTGTGTAATTTTCCGAGCCCTCTTACATTGTGTTATTTTAATTATAAAGTATGCCCAAAGCACACTTTTTTCACAGAGCTCCATCCTCCAATGGCTGGAGCATATGTGTGGGTCTGGGTCTGTGTGTGTGTGTGTATATGTGTGTGCACTCCCAGGGAGACAAGATGACTGTGGTGTAGGTTTTTTTACATCGTAAAGCGACCTGACCCAAACACAGAACTGGCCTATCTAACATATTCATTACTGAATAATACTTTCAGGTGAAAAAGTGACACAGTGGGGTTTTAAAGCACAGCTATTGTGTAGTTAACCGATATTAAGTGATTGTTCCATAAAAAAAATAAATTAAAAAAATACAGATATTTACAAATGAAAAAAACATATAATCATAGTACTATTCCTGTTTTTTAAAATTCTATGCAATTAAATGCTATTATCTTATGTCAACTGCAAAGATTAAGGTTTATTCCAACGTTTCCAACTGCATTTTCCAATCTTTAAGGCTACATAAAGTAATGAAAAGAAAACTTTTCTGATGAGCACATACTTCTTATCAGAGTAGAGCAGAGCATAAACCTCTCGGTGCATTCCTTCTGGTCTCTTGAAGGTCAGGGTCTCAGTTGCCTTCTTGGTTTTTTTCTGAGACAGAGGATGAAGAGCGTTATAACAACATTTAGCGCTACTGTCACACACGCAGGAGGAAACTATTTGAGTAATTTTGAGGCAATGACGTTCTAATCGATTAAATATGTGTAAATTTTAGGCTAAATGCCTTATACGCTGTTAAATATAATGGCTTTATTAGCATTAGTATGAATGTTTTATATTCAGTGAGCTGTTTACATGATATATTGACTTGACCCATAGCTCATCCTCACCTTGTCTGAGTTGATGAGATCTTTCTTGCTGATTGGGCCGTCATTTTCCCCTCCAGTCAGCTCCAGAATGTCCCTCACATCAGCACCGGTAGCCATGACGAATTAATCTTCGGTAACGCTTCCAACAAAGCGTCAAAACCAAATACACTGAGACAAGCACGGACGCTCGTTCGGTAAACCTGAACCGTCCGACGAATACTTTGCCTAGCTAAAGGCTAACGCTAACATTTCTGACAACGTTTCAAAATTCCACACGGTGGTATGCACACAGTTAATAATATATGTTGGTAAGAGTATCTAGGATTTAGTTTTGTTCTAAAAGTGAAAGATATTAATTGTAAAGATAGCAAAAGTAACTAGCTATTGTTAAGAATAGGTAGCACACTAGCGAGCTTGTCTGTTATGACTTCCGGTAGCCGTGTCGTTTTCGCCCGTTTACTCGAGTTGTCGCCCTCGCGAGGTCGGGCGGGGCACTGCACAGATCAACGCTACGGTGAAAATGAACCCTTTGGCGATAAGATTTGATTACTGGTGAGTAATTTGTGGTCGTGCGTTTGTGATCATCTGACAAAGCTGTTAGCACGTTGACTTGAGTCAGCTTCTCATCTGTTTGGGGTTTGAACAGAACCCCCAGCTGTTATGATATCCTATAGTTGCTACTGGTTAATTTCTGACAGTAGAAGATGTCCTTGTCTATAAATCTTTTTCAAATAATCTTTCAATAATACTGCCGTCTCCTAAACAAAATCAGTTACACATCCGGAGATAATGATGCAATAGGACCAACCAATTGTTATCCTAAATCATAACACATAGCATATTTAGCAGCACAATTCGACTGTTTACCAACTCTTACGGTATTCCACCCTAGATAACGATCATTCATAAATATAATTTGAATGATGACCCAATTGTTCGCGGTGGGCAAAGTTTGCCAGACACACAAATACCGTATACAACTGAAGAGGGTGAAGCGTGGTTACTAGGAAACCAACAACAAAAGACCTACAGGTGAACGCAGCGATGTCTACGCACGAAGAAGCCGCGAACATCGGGAAAGTGTTGAGTTTTCTCGCAGAGTGGGACCGGGGGGACGGAACTGTGCGCAATCGCATTTTGAACGTTTTTCTCCGTGATAACACCGGGAAGACGTTTGTCGAACTGGAGCTACATTTTGCGCAGGTTGCCAGCCTTTTTCTGGCGAGACTCACCACATGGATGAGACTGACGTATCCTTTATCATCTCCGTGACAACCCAGAGATTATAGCGATTAGTTATGACATTAAAATAATTTGCATTTAACAGAAGGAAAACAGTCTGTCACACAACGGACCTGTGGAATCATTGTTCTGTAGCATATGACTATATGGTATACTGTACATAATTGCACAAGACAAATGAGTATAAACTTGAATACCCCAAATATTTTTATACAATACGTTTGCAGCCGTACTGCTCAATATCTGGAAGGAAAAAAATAAAATAAATAAAAAGCAGAAACAATGCGGAGGTTTATCAGTCTATAATTTTCATCCACGCACTGCTCTAACAAAAAGGATAAGAAATTTATGGCCTGTATTCAAAGTCATGGGTGATTTGTTGAGTTCACTCTGAAATCAAAGGAGTCATGATCCTTCACTGAACAATTAGGTACATGTTTGGCACATTCTTGGCACTCCAGCTGAAAGCAATTGGGGTTTTCCTTTCTGCATCAAACCAGTGAGTGATATAACACGCTGCATAATGGTTTATAAAGCATTTGTGAGCTACTGTGCAGTTTTGTCATGTGCCTTGTCACATTCTGCAGTGACCAGTACCTGATGGAGTTCCTCGAGGATGGAGGAGTCCTCACTCTGCTGGATATTTTGAGCATCTCGCAGAGCAAAGAGGAGGATAAGACCGAAGCCCTCCAGCTCTTGCTTACCATGTCAAATGCTGGTCGCAAGTACAAAGAGATCATTTGTGAAAGTCATGGTAACTTTTAAATACGCGTTGCTTTGTCACATACTATATGCAGACAGGAGGCCTTTCTCATACCACACTTTCAAACTGATGGAGGGCCCCGTTATGGAAAGTATACAAAATAAAAAAGACAAAGAGTAAATCAAAATGTGCGGTTCAGTCAAATAAGTGACAGATTTGGCTCAGCTACTTAGTACAGCATAGCAGCAATTGAAAATGTCTGAAAAAACAGCACGATCTTCTTTACCTATGTCTTGCACAACTACTCAGAAAACTTTCTTTTTTGTGTCACAAGGTGTGAGAGCCATAGTAGAATGCGTTGCCAGGTCAAACACAGAAGAAACCCAAGTGGTAGCGTGGACACTGCTGGAATCCCTGTCCCAAGGAAACCCCAAATATCAGAGCCAAGTAAACAAAAGCCTGAATGCTGTCATGCCCAGCCCCACCGTGACTACTGACAGACAAGAGAGCAGTCCCATCCACATCCCACCTTCCCAGCACATGTCCTCTATGTAGCACCACAGAAGAGGACTTTCTAAACTGTACTTCACAGATGTCATACAACAACAGATTAACTGTGGCACTTTTATGTCAATGTGTGTTACCTGTAAAGATATTATAATCCCTGAAATGTACTTTATCACACTGATGCTAGAGATCAATCACCATCTGAAGTAAACATCTGGCATTGTTGTTATTTGGAAAATGGTGTTTGGTCAACAGAGGACATTGTTGCCATTCAAAGTTAGAAAGGTTTAATACAGTGAAATCACTGCATTTCAATGTACCTCTCGCTTTTCACACTGTAGTCTCCTTAGTGTAGTCTTTACAATAATCTGCTCATTACACAACAATGTAGTGTAACAATTATATAGAAGAAACACACAACTAAAACTTTATCATATTAACTAATGTTTACCATTTGTGAAAGACACACACTAAAGATCCCTAATGTCTCACAGCCAGAACATGATCTTGTGCATGTTTTTAAATAAAATCAAAATAAAGTGACGTTACAAAATACCACAGAGGCCTATGCTTGCATTCCTGAATCTTGCATTTAGACTCATACTCATAGACTTGCTCCTCTGCAGTCTGACTAATAAATAAGATTAGGAAATAAAAGTAAAATTGGTATTTTACTTAACCAGAAAGAAAAACAAAAGACAACATATAACAAAATTTACAAGTCTTACGAAATTCTGTATTGTTTACATGAGTTTTACCTCTTTTGACAGGTTATGGTATTGATTCCGTTTATACAGGATATGACGTTTACAAAGTGGGCGTTTCTCGCAGCCGATTGGTCAAAGAGGAACTGTTATTTAACGTGGCGGGAGACGAAAAAGTGGATCTGAAAGATTTGAGCGTAGAATGAAATAATTGTGATAGCGCATGTGGCATTTAAGGATGAGCAGGTTGAGTTCAGCAATGCACAAAGGCAAACGCACAGCGCTGGAAGTGACAGAAACTACGAAACTAAGGCGGAAGAGGTCAAAAACAGCTGTGAAAAAAGAAGGTAACATTTTACCATTTACTGTTATATGAAGCTCTCAAGGTAACGATAGAAACAGCAGCGACGTAAAGACGACCCGCCACATTCAGCTATTAAAGCTTGTAATTGAAAACGGACGTCTTAATTATCTCTCTGCAATGCTCTTAAGTGTGTAATACAATTCAATAAATTAAGTCCCTAACTTTAGATCATGCACAATGCTGAACACTGCATTTAAAGAGGATAACAATCTTGAATATGTCAGAGCTGTAAACCTGTACATTTATAGATGTCTTCCTGTTCCATTGTTGAACCCTGTAAACATTGTTAAATAAATTTGCGATTGAGTAAACTTGAAGGCAAATCGTTCAAGAATATTTAAAAGGACGTAAGATATTTATTTATGTATGATGGCCCTTTGCACATTAGTAACACATTATGTGTGCATCATAGTGACATAATTGCATCATTTTGATAATAATTTTTAAAGATCTATTACAGTAACCCTACTTATTCTATTATTTTTGAATTTCCTTTATCCTAGATGTGCATCATTTTATACAGAGTCCCTAGAATGCATGGTTGTTATTTTTGAACACTTTGGGCTTTTCACAAGAGTTAATAAAGCTGCATAATCTTCTTTGTTACCCCAGAGGACACCACAAATACCACCTCTCCATCTACATACCACACTTTCCATGATCCAGCTGACGTTGTGCTGCTGCGGTCTCAGCTGCTCAGTTGGTATGAAAAGGAGAAGCGAGAGCTTCCCTGGAGGACTGTGGTAAACAAAATCATTTCTGGTTTTAGCATGATGATTTGCCTTTCATATTTTTGGTTCAGAAGAGACAGATTTACCAGAAGAACAATAACTATATCAAATGAAGGATTACATGTTTCAGAAACATACATATACATATATAGATTACTACATGTTGCATGTACACAGCAAATGACAAAGCATACACCACCATGTAATCTATAACTCACTGTAAGACTGTATTTTTCTGACAGGCCGTGACAGAGCCAGACCTCAATATCAGGATATATGCAGGTAAGATGATGCATTTTTGAAAATTATGTCTTGAATGCACGTGACAGCTTTTTACATGGCAGTAATGTTTTCCTTCAGTGTTGGTTTCAGAAATCATGCTGCAGCAGACCCAGGTTGTCACTGTGGTAGACTACTACAACAGATGGATGAAGGTAGGTAACCTTGACGTATCCCTTAAATTGGAGTTCTGTCAACAATATCAATCGCACTATATGTAATGCATGCACTTTGTTCCAGAGGTGGCCCACGGTGCAGGATCTTGCAGCTGCCACACTAGAGGTGATTACTAAAAGCTGTTTATGACGGTATGGTGACTTTGAAATGATGTTCATTTGTTATTTAATAGATTTTTAACTGTGGATAGGAAGTGAACCAGATGTGGTCAGGCCTTGGCTACTACTCCCGTGGAAAAAGACTTCATGAAGGAGCCCGGAAGGTTTGCACAACTCAGCTTTTACTGTAGAAACCTGCATTTCAGTCTGATGCCTTCTGTATTTATGTGTTGCTTTTTCTTTTTTTTTCCATGGCTCCTAAAACATTGTAATTACTATGGTGATGAGCCTTAACGGATTATTTGTAATGATTAGACCTGCAGAATGTGAAATAAAACGGGCCTGAGCGTAGCACTGCTTTGTTTAAGGTGGTATCAGAGCTTAAGGGTCAGATGCCTCGAACAGCTGATAGTCTCCTGAAACAGCTACCCGGCGTGGGACGTTACACTGCTGCAGCGATAGCTTCTATTGCACTGGGGCAGGTTAGTCAGTAGATACACACACATACATACAATATATGCTGTCTGTGTTCCCATGGCTAAAACCCACTGTACTGTATATGCCATATTTCAGAAATGAATCCCTCCATTTCTTACTGTGATGGCCAAAATGACCTTTGTTGCCTAGGTAACTGGAGTCGTTGATGGCAACGTGATTCGGGTGCTGTGTCGCCTGAGGGCCATTGGAGCTGACAGCACAAGCCCTGTGGTGACAGAGGCACTTTGGTGAGATTTCTAATATTACTGAAAATTCTTTCTGTGGTAAATGATAACTACAATGATAAAATGACAAGCAGGAAGAAACATTGACAAAAGAAGCATTTACTGTATAAATAGGTCTATTGTTTAAGTTTTGCTGTTAACTGCCACTTAAATGTTATTTTACCCCTTCATTTCTTACTATTTATGTCAGCAAATAAAATTAAATTTGAACTTTTAGTATGTTTGTTGTTAAAATTATATTAAATGTATTTTTCAGTTTTTTGGAAATTAGTAATATTCTAAAGGATACCAGTGTTATATTTTGACACAATTTTTAAATTTCTGTTCTATTTTAGGGCTCTGGCTAATTTGTTGGTGGACCCAGACAGACCTGGTGACTTCAACCAAGCCATTATGGAGCTCGGGGCAAAAGTCTGTACGCATAAAGGGCCTCGCTGCAGCCAGTGTCCCATACAATCTCACTGCCACTCTTATCGTAAGGTACAAAGGACCACTTAACACAGAAGGAGTTCTAATCCACTGTGGGTGGGAAGTAATGTTGTGGCTCAGACTGTCACTGGGTAACTTTGTTTTTCCAAATCAAGGAGTGGTCTATTATATGTGATAGTTTGCTTATACAGTATGTGTATTTGCAGGTTAATATCAAACAAGAGAAGGACATCATGAAGATCTTGGGAAAGCAAGACAAGATTCCTTCAATACTGCCTGATATAGAAGACTGTAGTAAGTTTTCCAGGCCCTTTTCACTGCTTTTAACTCTTCATCACCTACTTATGCCATGATATCACAATGCCTGGATCATATCTGGATTCGCCTAATATTTTTCCTCTCCCTTAGTGGACAGTGCGACATGTCAACTGTGTCCCACGGAGCCTTGGGACCATGACTTGGGTGTTCAGAACTTCCCTAGGAAGCCTGCTAAGAAGCCACCCAGAGTCCTGCAAACTCTGACCTGCATAGTGATCAGATCTGGAGAGTCAGGAGTGGACGAATATCTGCTCACTCGGAGACCAAACAAAGGTTAGGGCTGCATATCAAATGTGACTCGAGATGAAAGCCATATTTTGCATCTGAAGACCTGCATCAATGCTTGGATGGCCATACCTGATTTTTCTAATCCTAAAAACAATGAATTTATGATAAAAAACAACTTGTGCTTGGTATGTCAACAAGATATTTTTTGGAAAAATAAAATAAAATAAAGTTTTTGATCTATGTTTAATCCATGATACTCATTTCTTATTTAGAACCAAAACTTTCATTATGTATGCATCAATATCTGATGATAATATCTGTCGATCTGAGTAATTATTTGAAAATTTATTAATGTTAGTAATGTGTGACCAATTTGCAAACTAACAGTAGCTCATATTTTGATATCTGAAGTTACGTCTCTGTGTTTGTGTGTGTGACAGGATTACTGGCAGGCATGTGGGAATTTCCTAGTCTGCTGTTGGAGGGTGAGAGCACAGGGGTGAAACAGAAGAGGGCGCTGTGTGCAGAGATCAGCACAACACTGGGAATAGATCTGATAGAAAGCTCTGTTCAGTATATGGGAGAGGTAAGTGTGACATCAGCCACTCACAGTATCACAGGCTTTTCCTGTACATACACATAAATCTTCGGCCTTACTTTTTTATATCAGTTACTACCGTGTATGTGAACATTGAAGACGAAAAGATCTGATCTGACAAAAAATCTGAATTGAGCATCAAGACTTCAAATGTGAACACAGTTTAAGTTCTTCATAAAATGTTTTAACTGTCTTTTGATTGAGTTTCACTGACCGTTTGCAGGTGGTTCATACCTTGTCCCACATTCACCAGACCTACATGGTGTACTATGTGCGTTTGAAGGATGGAAGTGAAACACAAACACAGACTAAAAACATACAGTGGCTCAATACATCTGCTTTGGAGAAAGCTGCTGTGCCCACAGGGGTCAAAAAGGTTGGTATTTTTCTATCTGAGTGTCTGTTAATTATTCCTTCTTAACTACATCAATTAGTCTATAATAAGTCTGTAATGACACTAGAGAACAGTTCACAGGGATCACTTTTCACCAGCATCATAAAAACATTTTAACAACAGTTTTTTGGTATACAAGGGGGGGAAAAAGTGATATTCTGTTAAAATCTCCATCAACTTTGACAAAACCTAATATGGACTGTTACCATTACACAAACCATGAGATAGTTGATGGCTTATGTACAATATAATATTGAACTTTGTTTATATTTAAAGAAGACAGAGTTCCCCTGCTTATGTGTTAGAGCTTGACATAGATCAAATCCTGATACCATTCAGTTTACAAATTAAGCCTTATTTAATTTATATTTTGTTAAATACAGCCACAGGAAGTGACCAAAGAAATGCAACATGTTTCACAAACAGTGGATGGCTAGAGACGTCTAATCTGCGTTAACTCTCCTGCAGATTGTGAAGCTCTACGATTCTGTGGTGACTCAAGAGGAAGAGACGTCAAAGTTTTTTGTAATTTTATCACATTCTACGTCTCTTACATGTATTGTGTAACACTAATGGATGTCAGCTGTCTCATTTGTTTCTGCTCATGTCACATAGGATGGAAAGCAGCTACAAAATGCTCGTATGAAGAACAACAAGAAACCAGAGAAGTCAAAAAATGCCAAAGTGAGTGCAGCGCAGAGTGGAAACAGACAGCTCTCCCTCAGCTCTTTCTTCAAGACAGTCAAACAGGAACCCTGACAAAGATCTACGATCGGGCTCAGATTGTCAAATCACCTCCTCTATTCTGCCACAGTGTGCTTGTCCACGGGGCCATGTATGGGAAAATGAGTCATACAAACAAGCAACATATTATTTTTACAAGACAATATGGAAAGTGGAGCACTGTGAAAGACGTTTTAAAAATATAAGATGTACCTATGGCATTCAAGAGGCTCTACTCTGTAGTACACTGCAATACTGTAGTAGTTGTTTTACATGTACTTTACTGGAGATAATGTATGAGATTTTGAGATAATGTTTTTATCACTGTAGGGAGCAAACTTTTCTGTAACAGTCGTATGACATTCTAAAAATTATGCATGATAATGAAAGATATTTTTCTCAATAAAATATGTATTTATGTTTTACAGGCAATTCATGAGATAATAGTCTGTCCTTTTTTAACCACAATATTCCAGATCAGGAAATAAAGAATTGGTGCGCGTTATAGAACAACCAAAGGCAGAGGAAAATACTAGCATCAGTCATACACGCCATATGGTGTCTTGCATAATTAGTAATTCATTTTTCATTCAAAGCCATCACAATCTATAAATACTTTAACTACTAATCAAGACTGAGTTTAGGACATACACGCATACAGAGATCAAAATAACAGCGCTATAACAAGAACAATTTTCAGAGAGGTCTGATGACTACAACACACATATCACTTGTGACCAGAGTTGCCACCTTAAATATGCCAAAATAAGGCACAGCACCCCAGCCTTCCCTTGGACACCCTCACTGGAGAGTAGATTTTCTTTTTTTAAACCATTTTAGTGCTGCTATGGATTTAAAGTTCTATAATTTACAGAGCCATACATAAGGCCTCAAGTTGTTTATTCCAAGCTAAATGACCAAAGCACCCAGAATTATAAGTGAAACAATAACATAATGAAATCAAGTGTTGATTTGCAAATTGCACATATGATTGTATTAAATTTTTATGTCATACCTTTATTCTGCATTCAGGTCATATAATCACTTTATCACTTTTTATTCAGTTTAGTTTGTATACATTTTTATTTTATTAATGTCACGGCTGAAGTAGTAAGTAAACAAACAAATTTTTGCCATCGAGAAGAGTTATCCATTTTTTGCGCAAGTCTCCGTCACCAAGGCAACGATATGCTTCACTGAGTTTGAGGCCTGTCTGTCAAACCTGTTAAGTCTCGTGCATTCTTGTGTCATTCTCACGCAGTGTGTGTATGACGTAAGATGTGTGGTGGCGTACCTATGGTGGGTCCATTAATGTACACGTGGCTCCGGTGTGGATGGCGTGCTTGCTTCCAATATCGACGCTTTTGGGTCCTCCGAGGTCACCAAAATAAAAGTCCAAAGGCCAAAACTTTAAGTTGGATGTGCCAACTCACTTGGGTCCAAAAAATAATGAAATGTGTCCATCAATTCACACTAAACAAAACAGAACACGACGTCTCTCCTCTCTATCACGGTCAAAAACAAGAGCCTCCTTTTGCACACCTGTTTCAATTAATCCTACCGTTAAATAGATCACCATGGCTACCCACAGCGCCACCCAGTAGTCTCCACTCCAATGCGTATGAATAGATTTTTTATTGTTCAATACAGGGCGTGGTATAAATATTTTTTTCCAATTATTACTTTTAATTTACTACACATCTCAAGGAAAATCTTTTATTTCACTACTTTTGTCAAAACAGGTTAGTCACTCGTGACACAATAAATTCCAAAATATGTGACGTTTTTAATATGCAGATTGGGAATTGTTATCGGTAAAAAAAAAAATCATACAGAACACTTCATAGAGGTCTAACTCACTCAATGTACCCAAGCTCGTTTTTGATAAAGTTTGAAAAGTTTGATTGAAGTGATTTGTCACTGCTTCTCCTTTGGAAGATATGGTCGTTATATATCTTTAAAATATGTCTGTTGTCTGAGATTGTAATTTTGTTAATTTCTAATTATAAATGCAAGTTATAAATGTCACTGCGAGGACGTTACCTTTACATTCAACCCTTAAATACAGTTATTACCCACAAAAATATTTGTTGGTACTACAGTAACATTAACATGAGTCGTTACGTGACTTTTACTCAAGTGTACCTTGACATTTGTGTTCAGCGG